>AP028440.1:12447322-12512335 GCA_036509395.1 Antheraea yamamai | reverse complement strand
GGAGGTGACCTCAGGGTGGCTGAGGCGAAGAAGGAGTAAACCTCGGTAAAAAATCAATCGTGGGGCGGCGGTGGAGTAGCTTATCCTTTCCGCTGTCAGCTGAACCCAGGGGCGAAGGGGCGGGGGCCCTGACCTCCCATTGCACGGGTTTGGAGGGCTTGGAGGCAGTCTTGCAACCGGGCTGCCTCAGTCGGGTGCGGCGTGGGAAACGCCTGCCGCCGGGGGTATAGCAGAGCTTGCTCACGCAACCCCGAGACACACTCATAGTGCGGCTTAGGTTGTCTAAAAAAAAAAGGTATATTTTCTCAGGTGTATCTTCAATTAAAAGTGATTATTGTTAAACTAATGGTCGCGTCTCCGCAACATATGTTGGTAATGATGATTTCAGTGATAAAGTCGAGTTATCCGCCAGGTTTTACCAGTGTTTCAAAAATGTCAGTGTTTAAATTAGAGAATATTTTCACAGGTGTACCTTCAATTAAAAGCGATTATCGTGAAACTAATAGTCGCGTATCCGCAACACACGTTGTGGATGATGATGTCAGTCATCAAGTCGAGTTATCCACAACGTATTAAACGCTGCGGCGACGTACTCGATGACCCGAGACTTAAAGAGCCGCGGATGTTAAAACTCGTTAAGGACTTTACTGATCTCGCTGAAAAACTTATCGAATTATGTAACAAACCTATAGTTGGGAACGCTTCGGTGAGTATTTGCACATTAATATTGTAACGAGCGGATGGCTCCTAAGAAAATAGGATAGTACAATAGTTAAAAAACAATAAATTTAAAATACACTTGTTTTAAATTTCCGCGTAAATTACCTATCACCCTATTCAAGGCAACGCCATAGTAATCCCCTCTCTCAGTGATAATTATGATCAGTTAATATTGCCATTATAAAACTGTGGATAAAATCTTTTTTTTATGTCGTAAGAGGCAAACGAACAGGCGGGGTCACCTGATGTTAAGTGATCACCACCGTTCGTAGACACTCCCAACATCAGGAGAGTCGCAAGTGCGTAGCTTACCTGTGTTTGAGCGTAGGGGGGAGGGAACGGGGAGGAGGGAAAGGGAAGTGGGCCTCCGTCGCTCTCACTGACCGAATGAAACGCAATAAATGCAAGCACTGTTACTTCTAGTCGGTGTTTCTGTGTGTCGGGTGGTACTACCCCGGGCGAGCCGACCCATTCATGCTGAAACGAGTAATAACTTCAGCGTGGCACTACCACCTACAGATACAAATCGAAGTTAGGGGCTTATAGTATTTGAAAACCGTGTCTGACTCCTAAAATATGGATGTAAACGAACATAATAAAATTTAAATTTTCTTTCGATAGTTTATAATGTACAAAAACTGACTATAATGTATATTTTATTTATACATGTTCAAAAACAGTTCATAGTCAAAATATCAATAATTTGTTCTTGCTATGAGATGCTTTTATGGAGAGTCTGTACAAACATGCAAGCAGTTATAAACTCTTGGTTTCTTGTATTAAATAGCGCCACTTGTGCTAATTAGAGTACCTACATACGTATTAAACATTACCAAAACAGTTTAATGCCACGAAATTCGGAGTACTATTTATTCAGTCGTACATTCCAAACAGATCGCACCGAAACGTGTGTAGTTTATTTTATCATCGATCATTATATTAATTTTCATAATAATCTTTGAATGATTCTGTGACGAGGGTGTTACAACCTATAAATATTTGCTATATGAAGATTATCAGAGCGGTGCTAAAGTCGAATATAAATATTAGATTCAATGACAAAATTTCGTTTACTGTTTCCATTAGCAAGTACCGGATTAGGCTCGTGTTAATTATTAGTGCTTATTTATCATTAGGTAGTGTTACGCGGTGCCATTTGGGTTTTCAATTTTTTATCGGAAAAAAACTACTCACGATTTCATAATATTTTTACGGCGGTAATATCCCGTAGACATGATTTCTGATGTAAAAAATAAATAAAAAATGTTTGTGAGTTATTTATAAAATTTAGAATTCTCACATAGGTATATGTATATTGACGAACCGCCGGTAAACTTTATCCGTGTTATTACAAAAAAGTTAAATACGTATTGAACTATGGCTTTAAAAAGGTCTCATATTAAATGCACCGCGGTCGCTGAATGTTCGCCATCTTGCTTTTTTGTCTCGCTTTGGTTAGGTTTAGGTTAGACTTGCGAAAAAGGATAACGCGAACTTGCCTCGGGCGAGCGCGGTGCATTTATAAGGAAACTTTTTTAAACCAAGTATTTAATACGTATTTAACTTTTTTGTAATAACACGGTTTATCTTTTTATGAAATAAATAATGAGTCTAACGAAAGAAGGTTGTATATGGATTTTTTTTTGTAAAATTTAGGTTTACACATACTTTGTATCAGGAAAAAAACATCGAATAGTGTTTATTGCTTGTCGAAATAACCGTAAAAATAGTCAAGTTAATAGAAATACCCGTTTAATTATAAAACACAAAGAAACACACATGAACGGGAATAAAGTAAGCCTTTTTTAAATAACAGTGTTGCCACAGAATTAAATTAAAACTCCTTTTTTAATGTTTACCTTCACAAATAAAAGGTATTTTTTGTTCACACATGAGGTTCTATTTTTTAATTACATATTATAAAACACTTTAGTTCCCTTTGTATCCAAAATGGTCCAGCCCCTAGGGGTCCACGGGAGACTCGACGGGATCAACGTTGGCATAACAAAAAAATGGGGAAAATATTTGCTTTCGATATCGTAAAACTAAAATGTTGGCTTGACTTCACCTATCAATGTAGGCAGATATTTTAACGACTGTTACTTGTAAAAACTTGCATGTTCCATATTCAGTGCGCAACGCAGATTTCTATAGTTAGATCAAGTCTTCACATTTTTTGTCGAGTTTTGGGGAAATATAGCTGCAGGAGATCCAATAGAACCAGCTAAATTTTCTAAGTGGTCTATGAGAAAAAACGTCTGAGAACCGTTGGTCTAAAGTATAATCTATATTACAAAGCCTTATTTTTTTTAAGTCGACCACAGTATCCACACTTGTTCGTACGTTACCTCGACTGTTAGCCAACGATAGCTTTAGTCACATCATGATGCCGTTTGAAGAATTTTGCAAGATAGTTCTGCCATCAAAGGCTGCGAGGCAGGAACGCATCGATTTTGTTATACCGACAGAACCACCGGTATATATACTCGGTATCAAAGAACAGATCACAATATTACCTTCACTACAAAAGCCGAGAAAAGTTATACTTACTGGTAAGGAAATTAAAGGTTTATTTGAAGTATTTTTGAATTCGTGGGTTTTGTGTTTGATCATGATGTTACGTTAAGTGACAAAGTAATAAGTAACATACTTAGCTTTTTTTTCGAACTGTCTACGCTATTGGCCTAGTGAGGCTTTAACAGTTTCATCGGATTACTAAGGCGAGCGTTTAAGGCACTCAGCCGATTCAATTTTGACAACTAGCTCAAGGGTGCATGGCACACCTCAACTTGGGCTGTTGCCTAGTTTATGCAATTCGCGACCTAACTGAGTTAACCTAAGCTAAGCTACATATTCATACGTGTATAAGTTAGTGAGATATATATGTGTACCAAGCATACATGCCTCAGTAGTTCTTATATGTATTTCGTGTCGGATATAACATACTAAGCTTGAATGGGCTTCTTGAGTGTGGTGACTAATTAGTTAGGTATTTGAAAATACCCTATCACCATACTATGGTTCTATCGCGATGTTTACCTTCGCCGAAGACTAGCGTAAGTCGAAAATGCTTTACGTCGATTTATCAAACACATTTTCTAACTTAAAAATTGTTTATAAAGGTAGTAAAAATTTTACGAGTACTATTCTTTAAGAAAAAATTACAATATGGGTATATATGATGGGTAATAAACTAAATGTGATATAATACCACATGGTATTAAACTTACAATTTTTTTCTATAATACTTTTTTATACATTTGAAAAGATTCCTATAAATAAAAATAATATAGCGCCTTGGTTAATGAAAATAGTATTTTTAGTTGGAAAAGATAAATATAGGTATCTAATATTAAAGGTTCCGATGGAAAATCGTATATAATAATGCTAAAACCACGTGATGATCTGCGTAAAGACTACCGCCTGATGGAGTTCAACGGAGTTGTGAACAGATTCTTGCAAGACGCTCCCGAGACTCGTTGTCGTAGGCTATATATACGAACTTACAGTGTACTGCCTCTGAACGAAGAATGTGGACTAATAGAATGGGTCCCAAAACTGGTCGGATTAAGACCTATACTGATGCATATTTATAAACAGAAAGGTAAGGTTTAACTGCCTAAAATTGAATCATTTACGTTTGATTTATTTTTGTGATTTATGTGTATATACTCGAATTTGGTGCTTTACGGTAGATTTGTTAAGAATTTGTTTGTTGGAATTTGTTAAGAGTAATGGACGGCACTACTTACACTGACGTAATATTAGTCGAGAATAAACGAAAGAGGAATGAGTCGTTGCATTTCAAAATGAGTTAAATCCTATTTTAATCGTTTATATATAACTTGTTTAAATTTTTTAAGATTTTCAGTTTTTATACAACTAATAAAAACAGTTTCAATTTTGCCGTTCATAAGGTTTTTTTTTTATTATCTTCAAATTTTACATATTCAACATTTGACGATCTTGAAAATATAAAATTTGAAGATTTTGAAAAATAACGTAAAATATTAGAAACGGCTAAAATTGAATTTAGATTATTTTGTAATGTAACGACTCAAACATCGATAATTGTTATGAGTAGTATTCTCTAATTAGGGTTAATATTTGTCCTGTTTCAAATGTAATCCATTGTTACTCGATGCACATAAAGGCCAGAGATTTTAACGTGATAACGTCTTATAAATTGGTGTACACCGGCTGCACGCGCTGCAAAGCATGACTCATTGTCACGTTCCGCTTGAGCTGAACGTACAAGCGAGAGCACGGGACAAGCGATAGAGAGGCGCGATCGGCTTAAGCGTTCGGCTTATGATACATCTATCTATATATATAATAATTCAATTCGATTCATAAAAGTATGTAATATTTCATCAATTCTTATGACGTTATCACGTAATCAATTATTTTTGTTACATACTAATTCATTGTATGTTCATATTGTATGGAATACTAGAAGGTTTTTAAATAGGCATACACACAAGCAATCGGGAGTTAAAAGAAATGATGTGCGCAAATAAGGATCCCGTAGAGAAAAAGATGCGGATATATGTGGAACAACTTCTTCCTAAGCATCCTCCAGTTTTACATGAATGGTTCAGATTAATATTCTCGGATCCGTATGGGTGGTAAGTGAATTTAAAATATTAATTGTATTAATAGGTATTTAATGAATATTGCGGGCCATTTTCTGTCTTACATCTAACGGTCGTCTGTTGTCGTGCAATACTTTATTTTGTTGGCCCATTTTTCTCACAATATGTGGCATATTGTTTTTTTTCTAGAAAATATTTCTTGGACTATTATCATTTGACTTTAAAAAAAACCTTTTTTACTGCTGTTTTAACAAACGTATTACTTATCACATTTCTAAGGTTTTCGAATTTTGAGCTAGATAAAAAAGTATCTCTACGTGAGCCAATTTCGGGCGTCAATTAATTGACTAATTTGGCTTTAAGGAATCAATTGCTGGTTTAAATAATGCAGAGCACTCTTAATAAGGCAGATAAGGTTTGATTAGAGTTTTAGAATCGAACATATCTGTTGTTACTTGAATAAGCTTGGTAAATTGTAATTTTTTAGGTATCAAGCCAGATCTGCTTATATTAGAACGGCAGCAGTAATGTCTATGGTCGGATACATTTTAGGTAAGCAATTTTAATACCAACAAAATTAAAATAAGTATTCTCTGTTAAACACTATGTAGGTATTGTATTATTAGTACTTTATTGAGGAATAAAAAAATCGATATCAAAAATTATCTTATAGAAGCTTCGGCAATAATAATGAAAAAAAAAACAATAAAACAGTGCGTGTAACTCGGTATTCATGACGGAATCGATCATTATTTTTTTTTAACTACTTGTTTTTCTTATTTGATTTTACGCTTGTTTACGCATACATTTGTGTTATCTTACCGTTTACATTTGTTTCATTTAATTTCCTCGTTTTGTAGTAAATTTTCTATTTCTTTCTATTATCAAGTACCTGTTGCGCATTCTTTACGTTACGAACGTTGTGTTGCAAAACGTTGCATCAAAATTCAACCTTTCAAGTTTTTCTGCCATCGTCAATGATATTATAACTAAAAAGCAGTAAATACGTTAACTACATGATATTTTGACAAAATAAATGGCACGAAAACGCACACATACGTAAAGTAATATTGTAACGCCACACTATTTCAGATAAAATGTGGAAGTAAGATGGCATATTCTCAATATCGGTGGGGAAAAAGAAATAGTTATATCAAAAATAAGCTAGCTGGCCAAGTTTTAACACGGCTCTATCGAAGCGCTTATGACATATCCATAGTTTTTTAGTTATAATATAATTGGTCATCCATCATGTCTAAAAAAGTTTATAAAATAATAATAAGGCGTTTTATTACACAATCATATCTCTCGAGTGTTCTTTTATATCTTCTTATTTGGTGGCAATGTGTTTGAATACCCAATTCCGTCAATGACCCGTAATTGTAACCATAGATGAAGAAGATTATATTGATGCAAGTTGTATTATATCTAGGCTACTTACAGACAAATACATAATCGAACAGATTTTAGTTAAGCACAAAGTACCAAATAACAAAATTGACAACTGGTTGAAATCATCTTTATTAGAGCCTAGCTTTTGTCCACGGTTTCGCTTGCGTTAATGTTGATTTGATTGACTCTCGAAAACAGTACTTTTAATTGTTTTTTTTTTAACGTGGGGAAATCCTTACGGATACCCACCCTCTCGGAAGAGAAAGTGTCGTTTATGTCCGACTCGTACGGACTAAAATCACATTGCGCAACGTCTGCCGTATTATAGGGGCGGCCAGGGACCGATCCAGCTCTCTCTTTAGAACCGCCCCTGCGGCAGCCTGGCAAAGATGGTCGCCAGGCTCCGTCCTGATAGAAAGTTAGGTTGGGTACATAGCCAGCCGCCTCCCTTCGTCTTCCGAATCTGTGCAATGGGAGATGGCCCCCGGCCCATCCCCTTAGGTTCGGCTACTGTGCCGGGAGAATCCAGAGGTGCCGCCTCCCCCTTCTTCCAGCCTTCCGTTGGCGGAGAGGGCCAATGAATGGATTCAGATGGTCCTCCTCGCTACCCCTCTCTGTCGCCTCCTTTTGCTAGATGATGTCCTCGTAGCATGGTCGAAATCAGACTCGGTAGCGAGAGATCCGATCCGGCCATCGCAGCCAGAGTGTGGCGCTGGCTCTCCCCTTTTCCACTTCCACTTTTAGTGTGTTGCGATTCGGGATGAAACCTACCCTATGATCTTCCCTGTATACCTTTTTTTTTAACGTGGGGAAATCCCTTATGGATACACCACCCTCTCGGGGGAGAGGGTGGGTTATGTCCGACTCGCACGGACTAAAACCCCACGGTGTACGTCTGCCGCTATAGTTGGGGCGGCACGAGATCTCTATAGACTTCATCGTGCCGCCCCAGCGGTTGGCCCAGCAGCGAAAGCGCCGCCGCCGGGCCCCGTCTTGTTAGGAGACAGCCGGGTACACACCGGGCGTCTCCTCCATCCGCCGGACCTGTGCAATGGGAAGATGGGCCCCCCGACCCATCCTCCCTGGTCCGGCTACGGGCTACGGTGGGAGGAGGCGATCAAACTGCCGCCTCCTCCTGCCTGTCCTCCGTTGGCGGAGAGGGTCACTTTGAGGATCCTGCTCACGGACCCTCTCCGCCGCCTCCTTCTGGGAGACGACTTCCTCGCAGAAGGAGGCCATTGCGTTCCACACATCCTCACTGCCGAGCGTGGCCGCAACCACGCTCGGCAGTGACAGATCTTGCCCTACCGCCGCAGCCAGAGTGCGACGTTGCTCCTCCCACCACACTCTGTATGAGTGTGCTGCGCGGTGTCCGGGTCAACGCCGCACTGATGGCACACGGCGGTCGGCTCCCTGCGTGCTATCCGGTGCAGGTACCAACCGAAGCAACCATGCCCGGTCAGGACCTGCACCAGACGGAACGTCAGGGAGCCCCATCCTCTATTAAACCAATCCGGCAGGACCGGGCGGACGGCGTCAATCGTGTATCGACCGTACCGCGCGTCCGTCAGGTCCCTTCTCCACCTTTCCACCACTTCGTCCCTCTTCTCTCTTCTCCTTTCCTCTATTTCTCTGGGAGCTAGAGGCTCCCCCATCCGTTTCTTAACCGCCGTATATTGATATACGGCGGCAAGCACCTCCGCCTCTAGCTCCCAGGGAAGGGAGCTGGCCAGCACCATGGCCGCCCCCGAGGACACCGTGCGGTATCCTCGTATCACCCTCAACGCCACGGTACGCTGCGCAGCTCGCAGCGCATGGATATTTGTGGCGTTGAGGGCGTCGACCCACAACGGTGCCCCGTAGGCGGCCATGGACCGGACGACTCCCATATAGAGGCGACGGCAGACGGCGCCCGGCCCCCCCGTGTTGGGGAGGAGTCATCCGAGTGCCGCTGCCGCCTTGACTATGCGCGGTCCGAGCCCCTTGAAGTGGGGCTCGAACCGCCAGCGTCCGTCCAGAGAGAGGCCCAGATACTTCATCTGGGTCCTCACCCTGACACGGACGCCCTCCACATAGATGTGGGCCCCTGGAGGCGGCCCTCGCCGAGGCCCATGGAACATTAGGGCCTCGGTCTTATCGAGGGCCACCTCGAGGCCCAACCTTCTGATGCGCCCGACCACGAGGGTGACGGCCTCCGTGGCCAGGCGCAAGAACTCTTTTGTTTCCCCCCCTCGGGCTACGACTAGGGTGTCATCCGCGTAGCAAATGAGGCGCGCTCCAGATGGGAGCGCGCCGCGAAGCACCCAGTCGTAGCCCATGTTCCACAGGAGCGGACCCAAGGCCGACCCCTGTGGAACCCCGCATGCCGTATTGCGTTGGGCCATCTGACCTCTGGCGTCCACGAAGGCGACCTCTCTCTCCTCCAGGTACGCCTCCAACAGCCGCCGCAGGTACGGGGGCACTCCAAAAAATCGGAGCGCCTCCCGTATGACACGCGGCAGACTGTTCCCTGTATACCTGACAAAGTATATAAAAATTTAATGATGATCAGTTGAATAGTTAAGTTGTGAAATGCTTACAACCACGTAACTAGTATTCATATTACTTAAACGTATAATACTAATTTAGGATTACAACAATATCTACTATTAAAACGTCTTCGTCAAGCTTTTTGGCCATTCTGAATATGGTCGTAAGTTCGGACTTGCGCGTAACATAGTCAATAGTTTAATACAAAACAAAGTTAATATATTATTATAGGGATCTAGTGGAATCTAAGAATTTTGTTTATCCATTGAAGCGTCTCGATGTTTTACATATCATTACATAGTATAAAATAAAGTCCCCTACCGCGTCTGTCTGTTCGCGATAAACTAAAAAACTACTGAACGGATTTTCATGCGGATTTCACCAGTGGATAAAGTGATTCATGAGGAACGTTTTGGTATATAATTTATCAAGGATTTATTTCTAATCAGGGCGGGACAACGTTTGCCGGGCCCGTTAGTAATGTAATACTTCATTTAGTGTTCTGCGCAACTATGTTCAGAGCGGCCAAAAAGTTTGGCGAGGACTGTGTAAGCGTTCATATGTCCTTGGTATATGTAAGTATGTAAACGGACGCATCGTACCAAATGCATTTCGTGCATCTCTGTTCATAACAACTGTCACTTCAATACATTTTTCTATTGTAGGTTTGGGCGATCGTCATGGAGAGAATATATCTTTCGATTCAACGAATGGAGACACAGTACACGTTGATTTCAATTGTTTGTTTAATAGAGGGGAATCGTTTGAATGGCCTGAGAGGGTACCGTTTCGACTAACACATAACATGGAAGCGGCCATGGGTCCTCTTAAATATGAAGGAATGTTTAGGTAATAATAATAATTGCGAATAAGGTTACATGTAGATCGTGATCTTACTATTATCTCACCGAATTAGAGTCGGTACAATATATTTTCCATTGGTATTTGTCTAATGAATGCGTTACTTTGCGCAAATTCATCATTAAAAATTAGGATGGATATTACTTCGCACTTCCACTTGGAATTATTTAGCCGGTGCCACGTCTTACTGCAATAGAATACTATTATAAAACAAGCAAAAATATCAACGGCTTTAATCAAAAGGTTTTGTTACACATGTAATTATTGTTAACTCTCTAATAACAGTTTCTGTTACAATAAGACGAGATGGCAGCCATACAATTCCAAGCGGAATTGCGAAGTAACGTCCACCTTAATTTTTAATATTTTCCGTTTCTGCTCTCCTATATAAGTTGTCAATCCAGTATTCAAACCTTTTATACACATATCATTTTTCTTACAATCCATACATATTACTTATACCATGCTATCACATTACCTCTTAATTTCTCTGTCACTGGTGCTATCAGTATACCTCTATGATGTACTCATTAATTATCTCATCCATCATAGACCCGTTTAACATCCGCATCTTTACCACATAATCTTCGTCTATCACCCTCTTTCGTTGTTTAGCTCTCAGATCTATACGTCATTACAGATCTTTTATTCATCTAAGTTTTCTTTGAGCCAAAAGTCACACGTCATTTTTCATAGGAAAAGTTGCGAGGCTGTAATGCGAGCGTTGCGCGCTCAGACCGCAGCACTCATGTCCGTGATCGGGCCATTTGTCTATGACCCTCTGGTCTCATGGGGACGAGTTCGACCAGTCGATTGTGGCGAACGGACTAATGAACAGGCCATGAACCATTTACAACATATCAGACAACGTCTGAATGGCAAGGTCAGTATAATAGATCTTTTTACTATTTTTCCAAATCGGGTTTTATTATGGTTCCCGACATCGCCACACGTTACCTGATGCAAACCAATTGTTAAGCAGAATTTTAGTGATTTTTGACTTGCCTCTCCCTCTTGGCTTCAATTTAGCGAAGCTCCTAACTCTCCTTTCCCCAATTTTACGAAAATATTAGCATAATTTTTACATTTTTTTTTACAAAATTCTTACCAGTCTAAAAAAAACAAAGAGAAAAACAAATATTGCTGAGGTGAGGATTGGCCCTCAACCCAATTTTTATGTTTATGTAATACCTCAACGGCCCTAAAGTAGGTATTGTCAACATGCACTCACATATGCAAAGTCCAACTCTGGCTTCAAAAGTAGCTACTGAGTATGACAAGCCTCAAGGTTTTTATGTTCCTTTTAAGATTGTCTATACATAGTTATAGCCTGTACAGACCAGCTACCATCGCATTGACTGCATGCCTCATTGCCACTGTTTGTTTATTTATAACACGGCCAAGTGACGGCACTGTACCTGAAGGTCAGCAAAAAGCAGTCTAAAAATATTGGCGAACACCGAGATTTCCATAATCTACTAGCTTGTCACCATTTTTATGGGGGTCGCGACGCTGTCGGATACAGACCTATTCAATAAATATATCTTTTGGAGATTTCTCGTCGAGCATATCACCGAAGTGTACGGTCCGCCATATTATGTGAATACTAGTTTTTGCCCGCGGCTTCACTTGTGTTGATGTAGATTTGACATCTCTTTCGAGAACAGTACTTTTTTCTGGATAAATGGTACATATACAGGTATGTCCATTTCTGTACCCCTGACTAGGTGTATGTAAACCTTTATGACGATTAGTCAAGTAGTTCAGAGTGAAATCGTAACAAATAAAAAAATCACATTCGTTTTTATAATATTAATTAGGATTGATGTGTAAAACATACGTGTATTCATTAAACCAAGTCTATAAAAAAGCAGAGGTTCCCAAATTTTTTCACTTCGCAGTGCACTTTCAAATTTGGTCACTGTCTCTCTCGCCGTACTACAACAGAAATAGGTACATACACAACATGAAACTGTATATCTTGTCAGTTTAATTAATTGTTTACTTTGTACCCGCGAATAATTAAATTAAGCTACCTAAGAATGGTAAAGACGAGTTCCTTACGGCGCGGCGCCCCTCTTTAATTTGCACGATGCACCACGGCGTCGCGGCGCACACTTTGGGAACCTCTGCTATAAAGTCCTTTGTATTAAATGCGTACGATGTTGTCCTATGTATGCATTTACCTTGTAAATAATCAGTATTTGTACGCCATTATTGGTTGTTTTTATAAGGCACGCTCTTTCACGCGCGATTTGAGTATGCAGGATTGGATGCGGGAAAGTATGAACGCGAAGTGACGAGTGATGTTTATTGTTTGTCTCTACACGTGCATTGTTTCTCGCGTGAAAGCGTTTTCAGCGCTGCGATTATGAATACTTGTACCACAGCCAATACTGTACTATTTAGTACTACTTATTCATTATCTAAACGTGGTTGCCTAAGTATTATTATCGCTACATGAATGCGGAGATAATTAAAAAAAAAATGTTTGAATGATTGAATTCGAATTTCCTTATCATGAAATACTAATATTGTTCCTTACCCATTATTCCATTACAAAGATATAAAGTTAATAACGTGTACTTCCTACTTCGCTTATTGGCAAACGAAGGACACGAGTACTCGTAAAAGTTGTCGAGCGGCCTTGGTTAAAAGTTATGCTCTTTTTTAATCAAAACATTCTTGTTGTGCCTCGTGTGTGACGTCATTTTTTTTGCAGTCATTTTGTTTACGGGGTAACGAATGCGTGTTTATTGTGAATTAATTATTTGGCGAGATACCAAACTGTCTTTGCGAAATGTAAAAAGTAGCTAATTTGTATTTGGGTATTAAGTTCGATTGGTTATATTTTGAATATTCATGTCAATGTTCTGGATTTTGAATTGGCTTGGTATACCACTATATAATATAAAACAAGGTCCTCTGCCACGGCTGTCTGTCTGTTCGTGATAAACTCAAACACTACTACTCAGATTTTCATGCGGTTTTCATCAGTAGATAAATTGATTCATTTGGAAGGCTTAGGTATATAATTTATCAAATTTTTTTTATTATTAGGGCGGGAAAACGTCCGCTGGGTCCGCTAGTAAATAATAATTGAGGCTAAATACTTCCTTACTAATATTATAAATGCGAATGTGAGTGTGTTTATTACGCTTTTGGGCCTTAACTGCTCAAGCGATCGTCATAAAAAAAGTACTGTTCCTGAGGAGTAGATAAAAACTATACTGGCGCGAGCCAAGATACGGGCAAAATTCAGTAAAATTGTGATTTAGTCAATACACCTAAATAAGATCTAGTACGAACCTTGCGTTCGAAATGTACCTACTAAAAATTCCGTACATTGTGGTTGACTGCTGTACTATGAATCACTTAAGCAAGCGTTTCCACGAAGTTGTTGGTTTCTTGAGGTTAAATAAACCTGAGAATGAAGTTTACATAATTATTGCTGAACCTTTTTTTCCTTATCGCAGGTGAAAACTAAAAATAAACAGCTATCGTTGTCTCTCTCGCCCGAAGGTCAAGTTGATCACTTAATCGCGGAAGCGACGAGCGTTCATAATCTTTGCCAGATGTACATCGGATGGGGGCCATTTTTGTAAAATATATATTGTAATATTTAAGCGCTTAATATTAGAAATGTCATGTCAATTATCCTTGTTGAAAACTATATTGTACGTTTAGTAGTTATTAAGATTATTATTAATATTTGTAAGAAATAAAATATAATTTGTATTAATGTTTTTATTTATCTTTATATGTGTTTATATATCATATCTACAATAAATATGTTATTCCCTTAGTTTTAAAGTATGCAACGGATTTTCTTACGGTTTTCGCCAGAAAAGTTTGTATATGTATTTCTTTTATATGATATATACCTATAGTATAGAAAAATTGATGTATCCTAGTGGAGTTGTAAGGAGTCGGTCGCTTACATTAGTAACGCTGGCTAAACCCTATGAAATACATAAAAATTATGTAATACACTGTATATCTTAAAAGGCCCAAAGAAAAGTCCGCGATGGTATAATAGTGCACTTGAGAATCAACTGCCCTCTAGGTATAGCGTGTTTACCGTCTTAGGGTGGAATCTATATAGCATACTCAGCATTATCTTATCCTTAGCTCAGGTTAAACTTCGCTGAGTAATTTCTCAGCGCAAACTTAGTTTTCGAATTTATAGTCTAACTAGCGGACCAGGCAGACGTTGTCCCGCCCTGATTAAAAATAAATCCTTGACAAATTATATACCAAAACGTTCCTCATGAATCACTTAATCCACTGGTAAAAACCGCATGAAAACCCGTTCAGTTGTTTTTGAGTTTATCGCGAACAGACAGACGCGGTAGGCGACTTTATTTTATACTATGTAATAATAATAATAATAATAAAATAGTGATTACACTGAGCTTGTGGTTAGTTTCGTTTTGTTGTCGTAAAATATATTTAATTGTAAAAAATAAATTAAACCATGCATGTTAAAGGATGTTGAAAAAAGTAAAAAAAGTAAGTAAGTCGAAAATAAAACAAACAATGGAAGCCTTCTCGATATTTCTGCAATGAAGGATTAAGCTACAACTAATCAAAAAAGTATAGAAATGCCACTGTAACATTATTATTTTGTCATACTTTTTTTTATTCACATAAGTAATATCCAAGATTTTCGGAAGTCCTTGAATTTGATGACTTGAACTTAGCTCAGTACAAGCTAAGTAATTGTTAAGCTTGCGACTATAAATTTAAATTCTGGACTTAAGGCTGAGATAAGTCTGCGTGCGTTCTATAGATTTCACCCTTAGACCTTATCGACATATACCATTAGATGAGTTTGTGCAGAAATCTATAAAGTATTAAAAAAAATTGAAATTTTCTTCATTAGTACACCCGTGCGAAGCCGGAGCGGGCGTCTGTTAAATGCAAAACCCATTGTATATCAATCACGTCTAATATCCGACCCACAAAACATTATCAACGGTCATGCCAGTTACATAAGTCGTTATTTCCTGAGCAATGTATCTACATTGCAATATGTACGTTACCTATTGTGATACGATTCACAGCCGATTAATTTTTATTTGTCCGTATGTATGCGTTGGATTTTCTATAAATAATTGCGGTGTTATACAATACACTGTTGGACAATCGACCTTGTCTGTAAAATTCCAAAAAAAATAAAATTACCATAAGTAACTTCTATATGGATATTAAAAATTGGGTGGGTGGTAGAACATAGCATTTACGTCCGACTTTCTCAACGACCGTGGTCTTAAGAGTAATAAGTACAACATTCTCAGTAACATATATCGATAATAGTTAAGTTCGTGATTACTGATTCTCTCTGTAGTCATCAGCTTGGCTCAAATCATTATAAAGAGCATCCACCTCTCATAGATTTTCATGTGGGTCCTTGATATGACTGACAGTTATTATGACTCATCCTTCACATCTCTGTAATTAACAACATTAATTGTAATAGTTTACTCATTGAACATGAGCAACTCTCTCTTCACTGGCGCCGCCATCTTGTGTTATCGTTTCTTCTCTTTCTTTTTTATAGCTTCAAATTCTCTCTCTCTTTCCAAACGGTTTCGTTCACGGCAAGGTTTGTTTTCGAACTGACTTCTTAATAGCTTCACCGGACTACTTCACGGCAAGGTGTAGGTAACTCCTACCACAGTGGGATGTTTAAGAGTGTCGCTTTTTTTTTTTTTTTTTTTTCGAACTGACTACGCTATTGACCAAGCAAGGTCTTAACAGCTTCACCGGACTATGTTTAAGAGTGTCGCGTTCCGGAACTATGCGTATCCTTATAGAAAGAATGTATTGTAATGAAATGGGGTGATGGGGATCTATACCAGATCGAATTGCTACCAACATACACATTGTGAAAACCCGACTGTGATTCTCCTATATTGTCTCTTAATGTTGTAGTGTTCACTTTTTTTTTTCGAACTGACTACGCTATTGACCTAGTAAGGTCTTAACAGCTTCACCGGACTACGTTGTAGTGTTCACTTATCACTACATATTATAAAACAAAGTTATCTGTCCGTCTGTCCGCGATTAACTTAAAAACTACTGAACGGATTTTCTTGCGGATTCACCAGTAGATAAAGTGATTCATGAGGCAGGTTTAGGTATATACTTTGTAAAGTTTTTTTAAATTTATTATCGGGGCGGGACAACGTCCGCCGGACCAGCTTGTTTACATATATAAAAAAATAACTGACTGACTGACTGACTGACATATAAAAAACACAGACTAAACTACCGGCTCTAGGGTCGTGAAAATTTGCATGCGGGTTCACTGTAGGGTTACACTTTAGGTGAACACAAAGTGCTTTTAGAAATTCAACCTGTAAGGTGGTGAAAAAGGAAGTGAAATTTGTATGAATATACGTCATTTCAGCTATTCTTTTATATGTATAGATGTAAAATAAAGAGCCGAACATCATTACTACACAGAAAACGCGTGCGATGCCACAGAACATTGTTAGTGTTACTATATTCTTCTTATACTGTTGCGTTTCAGGATTATTAAGTGTATGCCGAGAAGATTACTTACGTTCAGAGACAGTTACTTCGTCGTGTTACAGGAAAAAGCCCTTACAATTAAATTTTACATTTTAGTTCATATGGTAAATGTATCAGTTAAACTTTTCATTCACCATGTACTTTACACGCACATTCAAGGCTTACAAAGGCAACTATGACACGTCAAATAAGTTGGAAGACCTCTATATTCTAACGATTAGAGACCAGGAAAAATATTATGTAGAGTTTATAAAGGGATCCTGCAAGCCGATCGAGTGTAGTGTAGGTAGGTATTGTATAGATAGTTATCGGTTTTAGAGTATTATTGAATTTAATAAGCAATTACGTCGTTCTCAATACAAAATTTACGATGTTCACAGAATTTCTTAAATTGGTAAAACATTAATAACTAATTTATTAAAAATCGATTAAGTATCTAATGAGACGTACGTTTATGCGATGGAGATATTAAGATATATTCTACGCCAACAAAATATTTTAGTTTTTACCTTTAACAAATGATAAATAGGTACTCGAGGTCATCCATTGTAAATTCTTCACGCGTTTCAAATGACCCTTTCCCTCGGGTTTGTCCTCCACGTATCTCGGATCATTTATTTATGTCAACCTTCGTAACATCTCGATACTAAATCAAAAATCAACAGTTTTACATTATTTTCCAATGAATTTTGTATGAATGAAAAAGAAATGCTTAGGAATTCAATGTTCAAATAGAATACCTATGAAGCTCGCAATGTCAAATTTAAAGTTATAAATATATCAAACAGAATTGGCTATGCTTGATTAACATATGAAACATTTAAGAATAGATATTTCTGTGTTAAATACGGACAAACACAAAAGTACTATTACAGTAGAGTAGTACATACAATTATAATACTAGGACATTGCCGAAATGTTCATCTTATAGTGTTGATTTTCAACTGGGCTCGCACTAACTAATGACAAATATGTCCTTGTTACTTTCTCTTTATTATTTTAGGTACTTTAAACTGTTCTTTTCCTTTAATTACTTCTGTAAGAATTTATTACAAGAAAGTGTAGTAATTCATTAACAAATAATATGTTTTTTAATATTAAAACTACTTCCTTTAAAATGACAAATAATATTAAATGTTACTCATTCGCCTAATTATGCAATCCAGTGATATACATACACAACTAGCGAGACCGGCGGACGTTGTCCCGTCCCGAATAAAAAAACATTGACAAATTATATACCTAAACCTTTCTCATGAATCATTTTATCTACTGGTGAAAACCTCATAAAAATCCGTTCTGTAGTTTTTGAGTTTATCGCGAACAGACAGACAGACAGCCATCGCAGAGGACTTTGTTTTATAATATGTAGAGATAGAGATATGTTGAGATTTCAATTTTAAGCTTGGATACTGGAAATTAACTAAATGCGACTTAATATGGTTCATCTCGTGTTACAGATATAAAATCGATTTTAAAATAATAAGAGAATGTTGTTTTAACATTAGTGTTTACAGTACCGTTTGAACTTTGTCCAGTGAATCATGTACTATCGCTTAGAAGCATGCGTATAGGTAGGTAACCGAGCCGGATTGACAGGCAATATCCGGATGATCCATTGTTCACCTCATTGAGGATTCTGTGCGGCGTTGCGCTTTAACCTCTCTTTCATTCAGCTCTTGCTCTCCCCGGGGGAAATAAGGAAAACTGCAAATAAAATAAAACGTGCCATAGATTAAAGGACACTGGTGTTATTTCCTATTATACTGTTAGCATGCAACTACTTATGTAAAGTGTTTTGTTATGACTCAAAAACTACATGTTCTGTCGGATGAAAATTTTATCGAACTTTTTACCTTTAAGAAATTTGGTAGTATAGGAATTTTATATAGACATTTTGTATAGTATAATTACTATAATATATTGTCATTATAACTATTGTTTCAAGAATACAACCGACAATAATGTCAAGAGAAAAATATTTAATCTACACACACGACTCTTAAAAACATTCAGACCAATAATCGTACAGGGATTAAAAATCTCTCCTTTAGTTGAATAAATATATCTGTATACTGTATATTAAAATAATTTATCATATATTTCCTTTCGACGTGATAAAGTTTTATAAATCGATGAACGCCGACTGCACGCACGAAAAAGCATGACTCATCGACACGTTCCGCCTGAACCGATCGTGCAAGAGAGAACGCGGAACAAGCGATAGAGAGGCGCAATCGGCCTAAGCATTCGGTTTGTAACACATCTGTCTCTCTTCCACTCCATCGGCCGATGCGTCCGAGTAGAAGAGAGACAGCGGCAGCACACAACCTACACGTGAAATTGTATTTTTCAATTAACTCCTTTGTATATACAATGATAATTCAGTGATAATAATTCAATTCATAAAAGTATGCAATTTTTCATTAATGTCTTCTTATGACGTTATCACATAAAATTATCGTCTGTAAACCGACTTTACAGACAACCAATTTTTTTGGCAGTTTTGCATTGTTTAAAAATAGTCTTTTTATATAAATCTTAACTAATATTATCAATGCGAAAGTAAGTTTGTTATGCTTTCACGCTTTAACTACTCAGCCGATTATCATAAAATTTTACAGATAGGTTAATTAGCAGGTGCACAGGAGGACATAGGAAAATTTTCATCCGGAAAAAATATACTGTTCTCGAGGGCTGGAATCTTTAAAAGAGCGGGGGGGGGGGCGCCGGCCCACCCCCCCCCCGCCCCCGGCCCGGGGGGGGGGGTTTTTTTTTCCAAAAAAAAAAAAAAAAAAAAGACTCAGAGAAAAAGCTTGTATATTATAACTAGCGGATGTGTGAAAATACATAATATGTAATTTTAGATACATACATACATACATACATACATACATAGGACATAAGATATTTAATGAAAAATAGAATATACGTACACTATAGGTACTTATGAAATATATTATACATGCGTAACGTGTAACATAAACAAAAATTAATACAACTATATAATAATAATAATGTACACATACAAAAGTTTAAAATGTATGAATTGTTAAAGAAATTCATGATTACGGCTTCTATTGTAAGTATGTTGTACATGACTTGGTTAAGGTTAATATAAAGAAATATGTCAAGAGCTTTATTATAAACCGCGGAAAGAGTGCTGCCGCTAGTATTTAGAAACAAATATTTTTGCAGTTATTAAGAAAGCCGTGGATCAAACACGACATAAAGAATGTAACATAATATAGCACCTTCTAACAACTTTTATTGCGAACGGAACCGGGCGATACATCCATATGTTATCCGAAGTGTAGCGAGTGGATAATTCCAAAAGATAACCAAATTCTTCAGTAACTTCTTAATTTGGTCATGGTAGGAGACGTCTGCATAAACAATGATCGGAAGCGACTAAGGGTTGATTTCTTTTAATGCCAAAAGTCAGCAAAAGGACAGGTGGCCCTGTTGGCACCTGTTGGTAAATGGTTACCGTCGCCTATGGACAACTACAACACCTAGGGCGTCACTGTTGTATTGCCGACCTTAAATTGATAAATGTAATATTAAGAACGACCAGGTACCATGAGAAATTTTCAAGTCTAATTTTTTGGCATGGTTATGGTATTAAGTGCGAAAATGTTGTAGGTAAGCTAGATTTTGTAAAAGACCAATATATATTAACCAATAACAGCAACAAATTGGTCATACCATGTTTCAGGCTAAAACCAAAAACAGTTTTTTAGGTAATAGTGTTAGGTTTTATAACAAAGTCCCATAGCACATAACCGATTTGCCGGATAGTGAGTTCAAGCACTATCTATGTCAAGCGGGTTTTAATGTCTAAAGGATATTATAGGGTGGATAAATATGTGAACAATGGTGACATCTGGAAATGACGCCACTCTCTGTGCATCCACCAAAAACGAATGTAACTATCTATGTTTTGTAGAAATATATACCATGAAAGATATTAACCAGATCGAGTATCTTGCCTGTTCTTCTCGATGCCTGGGTTTTTTTCCCGAACCGGTGGTAGGTGTGTCGTTCATAAGCGTCTCCTCAGGGTCTAAATTGACTAAAGTAATTTTGATTTGATTTGAAAATTAAAATTGTTCATTTTTACTTTTGAACGCACCTATAGAATAAATTTATTGAATTGGTAGCTTTTGTTCGCGGCTTCACCCGCGTCAATTTATTTTTGATATATCCTTCAAGACCGGTACATTTTTTCTGGATAATAGGTGGGTTATATTTACAGTAAAAACAATCTTATTATGTAATACGATCACTCTGTTTATTAAGGACTGACAATATCGTGGGTGGTTATAGGTAATAATCACACGCTATCAGTACCCTCGCATTAATGTATCTATGCTTATTATATAATACAGTTTGTTGTTAACTGACGTAATGCATACTACAATAGGTACCCTATATCCTTTTCTGCAACGCTGGCAACGTGTATGCAATATTTCATTAAAATCATTTGAGTAGTTCAGACGTGAATACGTAACAGACAAACTCACATTCGCGTTTATGATTTTAGTTACGATAACTTAAATCGAATCGTCTATGGTCATGTTTAGTTTGAAAAGGTCGTTGTCTTTAACTAGATATCTAACAGGAAAAATTTAAATTTACTATATTACAATGTAGAATGGATTAAGATGGTAAAATTTGCCGCCTATATCTATGTTACATAATTCTTTATGTTCGTATGAATAAATTCTCATTAAAGACTTTACTTACATACCTATAGATTATTTGTCTTGGGAAATCACCTTTGCTTTACGTAACCATCTAATCGTTTATATTAGGTTTTATCCGTGGTGTAACTTTGTGAGGAAACGTACTATTTTGGAGCTAACTAATGTAGTGGCATTGGAATATTTGGTTAAATGACACCGTTAACCAAGTCTAGATTTCATTTACAACATTTGAGGACTAAATTATTGAAATTTTGTAGAATTTGGGTCTAGTGTTTTTTTATATAGTAGGTGGTACCACCTTTAGTAGGTGGTAGAGCCACGCTGAATCTATTACTGGTTTCAGCATGAATGGGTTGGCTCGTCCGAGAACTACCCCGGACCACCCTCTCATAAAAATCCGACGTGATGTAACAGTGCTTGAATTGTTGCGTTTCGTTCAGTCAGTGAGAGCGCCGGAGGCCCACCTCCCCTGCCCCTCTTCCCTGTCCCTCCCCTCCTCCCAAACGCAGGCTGGCAACGTACTTGTGACTCCCCTGGTGTTGCAAGTATCTATGGACGGTGGCGATCACTTAGCATCAGGTGACCCATCTGTACGTTTGCCTCCTATGATATAAAAAAAATCGCTTATGTGATAGTTGATGCACGTTTTCGGAAATAATTAAATATTATATTAGATTAGCTTGTAATCAAAATTACATTTATGGAGGCAGATGTCATTAATGCCATAAATAACACAATAGTGTAGAAATTCAAATTGATTGTCTAATTAGGATCACAATGACACGATTGTTACACAATTTTTTGCACATTAAAATATCATCAGAATAATCGCTTATGGGCTTAATTTCATAGTCAGAACTATAAAAGATATTAAATTTGAGTTTAAAGTCGGAGACCTTATTCAAAGCAAATTATGTATTGATTGGGAAAATTCACGTATACACTATGCCCAAAAATATATATAATCGAATCGATTTATTAACCCATCTAAAAATAAACCTTTTGGTTCAATTTTTTTAGGGATCGGTTGTAAACTTAAATAATGCAATGTGGTATTCTCCCGTCCAAAGAACGTATTGGCTAAATTTTGGATTTTTTTTATCATTTATCAAAATCATTTTAGCAAAATCAAAAAACAACAGCAGTATTATACAATATTATTGTGGTCGAGTGTTTTGACCGACGGGATGGAAATTCGATGTCCGTAGGTACCGAACACCGGGCATGTACGAAAGTATTTTTCGAAATTCGCGTACATTTACTAATTTCAATTGGTAACAGTATCGGTAGACGGTGAAGAAGAACATCGTGAAGAAACGTGAACCTGAGAAATGTTTTAGTGGTACAACCTACTAATTCAGACATATAAAACGCCATCACCTTGTCTTTTTAGATATTAATAATAATGAATTAATTATGTAATTAAATAAACTTAACTTAAAGGATTTTCGATTTCGTAGTAAGCGTTACGAATTTCTTTCAAAATAAACTTTCAGATTTTATTCGATTGCTTAAAAAGTGAGAGCGGTTCGTTCACCGAAAACTGACAAGAATATTAGGCGATTGACTTATTATAATAAAGCCACAGCGTGTTGCCAGTCAGGGACATTCGCAAATTGAGATGCGCTTATGATTTAATTGAAATTTAATATGATACATATATATATAGGATCTTATATGTGAAATTCCATGTAGAAACAGCTAGTAAGTACACATAAAAATAGAATAATTTAAATGTAAATATGGATAATCAAAATAATATGATTATGATCGAAATCAACTTGTTTTTAAGGAAGTGCTATCATAAAGAAAATCATTAATTAACATATTTTATAAGGCGTACTCCTATAAGGTAACACGTAGTTTCGCACATTAACAGGCATGTACGTTTGGTATATGTATGTATGAATAGGCGCCGACGTTTACATTGTTGTGGAAAATACGTTGTTTGCAGACGACTCTGTAAAAAATATAGTAAACTAAAAAACTATTATATCGAGTTACTAGTTTCAAGAATTATCTATTTATATCTCATGTAATACTGATTCTATATTTAATAGGATTTTGTTGAATTCTAAGAAATGTACTACCTACTTAAAATTTTATATTGTAACTAGCGGGCCCGGCAGACGTTGTCCCGCCCTAATTATGAAAAAATCCAAGACAAATTATATACTAAAACGTTCCTCATTAATCACTCTATTCACCGGCGAAAACCGCATGAAAACAGACATGAGAAACAGTTTATCGCGAACAGACAGACAGACAGACGCGGTAGGGGACTTTGTTTTATACTATGTAATGATAGGAATATGTCACAACATTATTTTCCAGTAATATTTTTTTTATATCTTAGGAGGCAAACAAACAGGTGGGTCACTGATGTTAAGTGATCACCACCGTCCATAGACACTTGCAACACAAGAAGAGTGCGTTGCCACCCTGTGTTTGGGGGAGCGGGAGTGGGGAAGGAGGGAGATGGAGGGGAGGTGGGTTATCCCGCGCTCTCACTGACCGAATGAAACGCAACAATGCAAGCACTGTTACTTCACGCCGGTTTTTTGCGAGAGGGTGGTACTATCCCGGGCGAGCCGACCCATTCATGCTGAAACCAGTAATAGCTTCAGCGTGGCTCTATCACCTCTAATAATATAAAATATAAATATCTAATAATATTTCTCATGATTATTATGTTTTACTTTAAGACGAAGTCGCTGTTGCTATTGTTATATAAAATCCTCTAAAACGAATATTTAAAATCTGAATGGTCTTTGAACAATGCAACTTTCTGTGGTTTAATTCATGATATGAATAGTATAGTTCGTTAGCTAATATTCTTTTTTTTCTCATGAAGTCGATATACTTATATGTATAGAAGTACCTAATCGATTATGACTATGCTATAATATGTACTTATAGAAAATATAATTAATTATTCAACAGCAGGGAAGCGATGGTATTTGGAATTTGGTAGGTATTTACTTATATATTTATTATCTTAGGTATCTACATACATATTTTCTTTATCATTACAAATTATCGAACACTAAATAACTAGGTGCAATAAAACATAGCTTGTTTAGATTTGGCCAATTTATAATAGCGATAAATCTTTTATGCACTTTAATGAATAAGTAGGTATTTAAGAAACTTTTTGCATCCTAGTATTTGGTGAAAAAACACACTGACAACGGCGCCGGTTACAAAAGCAATTTGACCGTGAATCAGACGAATTGCAACAAGAAACGTGGTTTGATTGAAAAAGTTGTACTTGGTTCAAATTAATGTTTAATTTATTAGTACAGTTAAATCCATTGTAGGTATCTATAAAGTTCCTGGTCTATATCTGTACGTATTGTTACATTTTAAATTATTTCTTGGGTGACTATTATCTGAATTTAATAAGGTGATATAAGTAAATAGGTGCACCTCGGGATTTGCTTACAGGACTCCGCAATATCCTGAAAAAGGTGCGACGATTTTGTACGTCCGACCAGCTATGTATTAGCTTTTACATAAGGCTCAAGTGCGTCCGTGAATGGAATATTATTTGCATCTCTGGATAGTTTTCGATGCTCTGCATAGATGCAATCATCAGTAGCAATATAGAAACGCTTCAGTTACGAAGAGACATTGCCTCGCTGAGAATGTTTTATCGTTTGTATCATAGTCAGTGTTGTGAAGAGCTATAACCGTATCCCATCCTCTCCTTTCCGCTATAGAACATGAACGGGGACGCGTCGCAACAGATCACGATAGCAACCATCCTTGCAGGAACAAAGAAATTCAAAAATTCTTGTCTGCCGTAGGTACTGTGAATGCTCCCAGATAATGTGTTTTAGTACAGTTTTAGACTGTACCGTACTGTCTGTCAGGTACTGTGCAATTATTTTGCCCATTTAATATAAAGAAAAAGCGTCGTGTGATAATACAACGCAAACACCGTCCCGGGTGTTACTTTGAAAAATAAAAACCCAAATGTAGTGTTGTACTTATTTTATTGAGTTTTACTACTATATCCGTAACGAATATCAATTTGTGCTAAAGAAATACTTTATAATAGACTTTTTAAGATCACCACCGTCCATAAACACTCGCAACACCAGAAGAGTCGCTAGCCCGTTGCCACCCTGTGGGTTAGGGGGAGGGGGAGTGTGGAAGAGGCGAGGGGGAAGGGAGGTGGTTTATCCGACGCTCTCACTGACCGAACGAAACGCAACAATGCAAGCACTGTTGCAATCAAGTACTCCGGGACGAGCCAACCCATTCATGCTGAAACCAGTAATAGCTTCAGCGTGGCTCTACCACATCTACAATCTACCGTTGTCGAAAAAGGTATTTATTTAAATCGTTATAATGTAAGCAAAGAAGACAGTAAAGAAGACAGTAATCACAATGGATATGTGATAATGAATAAACTGTTTATGCATATCTAACTAAATAAGTGATCCATGTTTTTTTATATATCTACTTGAAACTATATTACTATTTTTGTTTCTAAACGATGTTAATTTTATTACCACAGGTGGAGAGCACGTGATGCGAGTTTAAATTTTGTTCGACTTAATTCGTATGCATAATGTAACATCAATAGAATTAAGTAAGCGTTTTACAGCGTGCAGGATCTTATTGAAGCTGTTGTTGGGTACAAGAAACGCAATTACACGCAAGGAGGTTTACATAGATTTTTACTATTTTATTTCGGTTTGAATATGTAAGTATATTGTAAGTAGTTTATTGGAATCTTATCCTTTATTGTAGTAATCATGTAATTTTTATATGATTTTTATGTAATATTAGCATTCGCCCGCGACTTCGCTCGCTTTGACCTATCCTTCGGAAATAGTGCCTCTTGTGAGATGACGAAAACCTTGTCTATTTTTCTATACTCCTGACAACGTGCATGCATCGATAATCGGTTGACTAGTTAAAGCGTGAAAGCATGACAAACAAACAAACTCACATTCGCATTTGTAAGGAAAGGAATAGCTCATTAATACATTTCCAAATATAAGGGAGTTCTAAAAAGTGAGTACTAAAATTTATTTAGAGATGTATAATTAACGAGCCTCATTGTAATGTAAATGTATTAATACTGGAAAAATATTAATTTCATACATCCATCGCACACTTCTTAGGTTTTTTTAAACATCATAGGAGGCAAACGAACCGTCGGGTTACCTGATGGTAAGTGATCATCGCCGTCCATAGACACTAACAACACCAGGGGAGTCGCAAGTACGTTGCCACCTGTGTTTAGGGGGAGGGCTAGTAGAGGAGACGGGAGGTGGACCTCTGGCGCTCTCACTGACCGAACAAAACGCAACAATGCAAGCACTGTTACTTCACGTCTGTTTTCTGTGGGTCGAGTGGTAATATCCCGGGCGAGCCGACCCATTCATGCTGAAACCAGTAATAACTTCAGCGTGGCTCTACCACCTACAGTTATTAGTTATCATAGGTATAAAGTAAACCTTCGTCTTCTCTCTCTCAACCGATTTTCTTAAATGATTTTATGTAGTAACTATTATGAATATAGTGTTATCACGAAAAAAAAATACAAAATGTCGTTTTTTTCCATATTTAGAATATTGAAACCTGAAAAATCAATGAATTATGATCGAATTTCATCACTGAATAACCATAAGCTAATATAATTATGCGCATCTTTTATATAAATTCCTCCTTTAATGTTTTTCCTATTAAATACGGTATATTTTATGTAAATTTTAATTATACGATACGCTTGATAAATATGAAGCGGTTTGAATATGTAATTTATACTACATCTGATTGAAATCTATACTAATATATAAAGCTGAAGAGTTTGTTTGTTTGTTTGTTAGTATTCATATATTTAATGTACACGTTACATGTTACAGTAGATGGCGTGCGTGTCGTAGTTACAAATGTTTTTAAAAAAGCATTTCTGTAATGTACACATCCACTCACAATTTTACATTTCTTTAATACATTTTAAAATAGCGCGTGCGGTGCCGCGGGTAACAGCTAGTATTACTATATAATGCGTCTTAATATGTAACACACGGCTGTTGTGCGATTTTTTCTTTATTTTTCTCGAACTGATTACGCTATTGACCTAGCAAGGTCTTAACAGCTTCACCGGACTACTAAGGCGAGCGCTTAAGTCACTTAATAACAATTTACACTAGAGAGTATGCCTGTTATTTTCAAAGTGAAGTTGTCAAAATATTAACCGGTTATTTTTTGCTGATTATATGTTAGGTTTAAGATTGAGGATAGTAAAGTATGTAGTGCAGTGATCAGACTGCACAAACAGTGTTGCGTGTGTCGCTCAGAATTCAAAACCAGAACCGACATCTGGGTTAAAGGCGATGTTAAATTTAATATGTGTAGCTGCGAGTATAAGCACTATTGGAAAATTATTTTTATGAAAATCGTGTATAAGGAATATGTGATATATACAAAAGAAAATATTTTTGTAGGAGTATATAATAAATTTATAGTTAAGTGTCAGGAGAAGGGCATAAAAATGTCTGATTAATGTCAAATCTGAAATTTACGCAGTATTTTTGAATTTTAAACCAATTACGCGGCCAAGTTCACTAAACTATAAAGGTCAACTAGAAGTACATTCTTGAACTTTACCCTTTTTTTGCGTATATTAAATCGATATTTTAATGTTATTACATTAATCTATTGACTGATTAAAATTTTAAATAACTTTGTTCTTGGATATTATAGGAAATATTCGGATGTCTGTTATATAGAATTCTTCACCATAGTTTGGTGACGCTTTCGAAAGTCTTATATTTTTCGTAAGTATATTTTTTGGTCTACTCATTTGAATGGATGTATATTTGTAGTTACTGTTTCCTTTACAATCAAGAAACTACATAATCTGTCACCATGGTGAATAAAATCATGAAGCGTGACAGGTAAATTAACTGATTGCAATATTAATGTAGTTCGTTTCCCATTGAACAGTTTGTGTGAAGTCGCCGTTGAATGCGCAGGTTAAAAAGGTTTTAAGGCGCATGCGCGCGTGTTTTAAATAAAAACTGTAATCTTGAAAATAAAAACAGATATAATTTTGAAAACGTAGCGTGATTAATAACGACAATGTGATTTTTTTAATAATATTGACGTGTATATAAATTATTGTATTTTTTTTATTATGTGTAGTAGTGTTATTGCAATAAAGTAAACGTTACGTATTTTTTGCACACATCTCTTAACACAGGTATCGTTTTTATATATTTATAATTATTATTATGTAAGCATAACCTTTAGTGCATGTTTTCATATTACGTACAAGAAAATTTGTTGTTTTTCTTAGATAAGTATATCCTATAATTTATAAGCTCCTAGTGATTATGCCAAGTACTCGATAGAACAATTTAATGAACTAAATAAATAATATATCTAAGGTCCTAATGCACCTTTGACGTAAACATAGGTTTTTTAATCTAATAAAATACATTTTTTAATTATAAAAAAAATAGAGACATTGTGAGAGCTATTTTTCAAAACATGTCTCACATTGTTTTTATCTCACAAGAAAACTTTTAAGATCAATTGACAAATAAAAGTAATATAATTATACGTTACTCTACATATTATAAAACAAAGTCCTCTGCATTGTCTGTATGTCTGTCTATCCGTAATAAACTTAAAAACTATTGAACGGATTTTCTTGTGGTTTTCACCACTAGATATAGTGATTCATGAGGAAGGATTAGGTATATCATTTGTCAAGGTTTTTTTTTATTATCAAGGCGGGACTACGTCCGCCTAGCTCGCTAGTATACATTAAATATTGCGGACAGCAAGAATCCTTGACTGTGCATTTGTATGGTGGATGATTACTCTCCGATGGCTGCTTGAACCTATTTCTCTCAAGTTGAAAATCTGCCAGACTCGAGATTCGGTTCTCATCTAGGCTTGACGTATCACCTTTTTGGATTATCGTTTAACATTAGATGAACTTGTGGCTTCATGTTCAAAAAAGTTTGTCTAGGTTAGGAATGTAACACTTGACATAGTGGCCCGTTCAGACGCGTATTGTTCCAGGGTCAACTTATGTATTGCGTTATGTTTACCATTAGCTACAATACTATCACTTTCTCATGCTACAGTAAATAAGACGAGAGTTATTACATAAGCAAGAACCTCGTCTAGATAATGATGGCCAGTTACTTTTATTGGGGCCCCGTTTCGTGGATGAGAACTGGCAGCCAAACTTTTTGAATTTCAAATTATCAAATAAATAAGTCCTTTTAACTAAAGCAGTATCAAATGTACGCTAAAATAACAGAAGTAGGTTACTATGTAAAATTACATCTTTTTCCTTTAAATTATCAGATAGTATTTCAGTGATGAGTTATTATTTCAATTATTTCTTACATAGTACGACTTGTTGTGAATTATTATGGAAGACGAAGTCATAAATAAAACAAAATAAATACTAGAGTAAATAAAAAATAAATTAAATTGCTTACTGTTGGCTCTGTTAAGTCCGAACAATTTAATTTAACGTTAATATCTGTATTATAACATAATTTTGTGAATTTCAATTTTTACAAAAAAATGTCCTAGTACTATATCAATTATTCTTAATACAATAAAACAATAAAAAAATGATTGCTTCATAAATAATTCAGTTTGTCTAATTCTGTAAACAGTTGGCAAAATTATCAGTTACGTAAAATTTAGAAAACACTTAGACAGACCTTGGCATTGGATACGGCCGCGGCCGTTGGAGTGTAGTAAAATGCACAATAAATAAATATTTTTAGAAAACTATAATTTATTTGTTCACCAGTAATGTAATTTAAAAATAATGACAGTAGGGGGGACCCTCTCCCTTTTCCCCAAACACTGGCTGGCAACGCACTTTCGACTCTCCTGGTGTTATTAGCGTCTATGGACAGTGGGGATCATTAAAATCACGTGACCGACTTGTTCGTTTGCCTGCTACGACATAAAAAAAGCCATGGCGATTACACTGTAATGTAAAAAATATAGTGTATAATGTATATTCATGTATGGATTAGTAGTGTATTTTCATACGACAATGAGTTTGTAAATTAATTTTAATTATGCTATATAAAAGAAGGAAGTTGCTTTACTTCCTTATAAGTTCTCATAAGTCTCGGCAATAGTATAGTTTAGGGATTTTTTTTCATTTATCTTTATAATGTGAATGACAATTGAATGCTTTATTAACTTTATTACACAACGTACGACTTATATACTAGTAAGTACTAGCCAGTTCTTTTATACTTGATTTATTAGGACATACCCGATCATAGAGCTAGGTTTCGAGCTGACGTAATTATTATTATAGACTTAACATGTTTATTAAAGACTAGCCTCTGCCCGCAACTTCGTTCGCGTGGAATAGTTACTCTGGGCTATCGCTAACACGCAGCGGAAGCTCTCAAGAGGATAAACACCCAGACTTTGAAATATTCTTTATTGGTGCTCCTCTCCTATTGGTCTTAGCGTGATGATTCATAGCCTATAACCTTTCTCGATAAATGAACTAACTAACATTAAAAGAATTTTTCAAATCCGACCAGTACTTCCTGAGATTACACCCTACAACGTCACAAACTCACAAACTTTACCTCTTTATAATATTAGTATAGATGACATAAAAAATTAATATTGGATGGAACGTAATTCAATAATCATTACATGGTATAAAGCAAAGTCCCCTACCGCGTCTCTCTGTCTGTCTGTTCGCGATAAACTCAAAAACTACTGAACGGATCTTTATGCGGTTTTCACCAGTGGATAAAGTGATTCACGAGGAACGTTTTGGTATATAATTTGTCCCGGATTTTTTTATAATCAGGGCGGGACAACGTCTGCCGGGCCCGCTAGTTTAATTATAAATTGAAGAGAGTCCTTGAGATGTTTCACTTTTAGTGAACAAGGTTTTAGATGAGCTACTTCAGTATGTAATATAGATTTAGAAAAAGCAAAATATACGATTTGTTGCATCTCGAAATCCGTGCTAAACCGTAAGAGGCTTTTGCAAAACGTAAATCATCTTTCGTCTTCGTTATACCAAACTTTAGATTTGTTCCTTCCAAGAAAAAATCTATACCTTTAAACGAGCAATTCTTGTATATTTTTATATTGTTATATATTCAGGATCTCGGAAACGGCTGCAGCGATTTCCGTGAAACTTAGTATGTAGGTGGTTTCGGGGACGATAAATCGATCTAGCTAGATTTCGTTCATAGAAAACTGTTTTTATCTGAGTTTTCAGGAAATTAAAAAATGTAGCTAGAATATAAAGGGAAATTTCACCACCGCTGTCGTAACAAATATAGCTCAAATGGAAATCGGCTGCTTCGGAAAACTGTCTAACCCGAGTTCGAATCCGAGTGAGATCAAAAGAGAGATATCTTTTTTAATTTTTTTGTTTTTTTTTATATAACATGCTTATTTTGTGATGCAAACCTAACAGTTTATTTTAATTTAAAAATGTTTTTTAAAGAACCGAGCTAGGCTCGGTCGTCCAGGTACTAATAATTAATAGGCAAAAATATCTTCTATACAAATAATAAGAATGTAAATCTAACGTGTCTGTACTTTCTTGATTTTTGTGAAAAAAAAAATTGCAGGTGTCTTGGAATAAGTAATAAAATACATTAAGTATTGCGTTCACGATAAAACCTCACCAAGAAAATCATAAAGCATATCCTCAAGTAACATTTAGTCTTGGCTTCATTAAAATCGGTTCACTCTATCAGAAGTTATTGTAATTTTAATAACGACGCGACTTAAGTACGAGAGACAAGTAGATAAGTAAATGGACTAAATATATTCAGTTGATTTTATTAGTCACTATTTTTTTACATTAGATACACGCCGACGGAGTCGCGGACACAGCCAGTATGTAATAAAATTGGAAAAAGTTAAATAGCAACAACTACAACTTTAGTATTTGTAGAAATCACATGTAGGTATGTCATATACTTGGATGATACACACACACACACACATACAAAACTACTTAGCAATTAAGTTTCTATTCAGTTTTTTCCATGAATAATTGTTATAGTATCGTCAGTATTTGGAATAATTTTGCAATAAGGCAAATATGATGCAGACAGATTGTTTATATAAATAAAATAAGACCCTGAGCAGTACCTTGAGGGATGCCTCAGGTAGATAATTTGTCCTCGCTTGTGTTGTCATCTCTCTTTACACATTCACAACGACCGTTAAATTAATCTTTTTCATTTCCGAGTTAACAAACCTTAATACCATCTTTTTATTAAGAAGATAGTGATAGCAACAAAGGATGAATGCTTTATAAATTAATAGGTATTTACCTATGAAATTGCCGTTCTGCAGTACTGGCCATTTCAAATCAAAATATTTTTGTTTGGCTAAGAATTCTAATTTCAAATTAATTTTATTTTAAAAACATGGAATTCTTTTTCCAAAAGTAGTCATTTGTTTATTGATTAGTGTTACATTTTCATCGCATTTCAATCTTTTTGTCATCATGGATACGTTAAAAATTCGAGTAATTATGGAATATGTGTACCGTCGTGGCAGCAACGCGGCACAAGCGGCACGCAACATCAACGACGTTTATGGAGCTAACACTACAAACCAAGCACCACCTGTTATTGGTTTGCTCGCTTCCGTTCTGGGAATTTCGACCTGAAAAATGAACCTCGCGGTCGTCCGAAGACTTTGGTCGACAATAACGAATTAAAGGCGATTGTGGAAGCTGATGATAAACAATCTACGGCTGAATTAGCAGCAGCTTTCGATGTTAGCGTCAAAACAATATTGGTCCATTTGCGTAAAATTGGCAAGGTAAAAAAGCTTGACAAATGGGTCCCCACGAACTCAATGTTCGCCAGCGCGAAGTACGCGTCGAGACGTGCCTTGCACTGCTCAACAGACACACAAATGAAGGAATTTTGAAACGCATTGTTACCTGCGATGAAAAATGGATTCTGTTTGATAACCGCAAACGCTCAGCAAGTTGGTTAGATCCTGGTTCAGCACCTAAACAATGCCCTAAACGAAAACTTACCCCTAGAAAAGTGATGGTCACTGTTTGGTGGTCTAGCGCCGGTGTGATTCATCACAGCTTCTTACCAAACGGGGTGAGCATTACTGCAGATGTGTACTGTGAAGAACTGAACACAATGATGGAGAAGCTGGCACATTTCCAAGCAGCGTTGGTCAATCGCTCGTCTCCGCTGCTCCTGCACGACAACGCGCGACCTCATACTGCACAGCAGACGGTCTCCAAGTTGCAAGAACTGGGGTTGGAAGTTCTCTGTCATCCGCCCTACTCACCAGACCTTGCGCCTACAGACTACTACTTTTTCCAGAATTTGGATAACTCTTTGGCGGGAAAAAAATTCAATATCCGAGAGGCAGTACAAAATGCCTTTGAAGAATTTGTTGCCTCCCGTCCAGCTGATTTCTTTAAGAAGGGCATCAATAAACTGCCACTGCGTTGGCAAAGATGCATTGATTGCATGGGTGATTACTTCGATTAATACAAATAAAAAATACATGAAAAAAATTCGTTTAAATTTTTTCATACAAAACGGCAATTTCATAGGTAAAGACCTAATATTTGTATTGTTTATTGTTTTACTTCTCGGTTAATTAAAGGGTATCTTAACTCGGAATTGAAGTACTAGTAAAGTGCGTTGTTGAAAAGTCAATATTAGTATGATTGCTTATTGAATTATTACAATTTTGGATGCTTTAATGGCGTATATTAAACAATATATTAAAAAAAATATTCGTAAAATAATTATAATATACAAATTAAAAATATAAGGAAGTCTGAAATAATCCATGTGAATATATGAATAGATAAGTTTTTATATGTGAAATTATAATTTAAAATGCTTACTCCAATACACGACAAAATATTCGAAATATTTTTTCCACTGTAATGTGTTTTTTAATGGACTGTAAATTCGATAATTCAATTAAAATTGTATTTCTTAAACTAGTCCAATTAAGTGTGTCCCAGATTGTTTATTAGGTCTCTTAAAGATGAAAAACATGAGTGATAACACGGTAATAAAATATAATACTGCAAAATAAAGAATATGACCTCTATGACACTTTCGTTTAAACGACTTTATACAGAAGGATAAATTGACCGGCTTTTAATTAAACTAGTTTTATTATAACCCTAAGAACTAGACCGGATTTTGAAATTTCTAGTTTATTTTTCTTGGAAATTGAATAAATACTCCTTTGATTATTTTCAATCTCATTTTGGACATAAAAGTACGTAACATTGCTTCAAATGTGATTTGGTCAAGAGTTTATTCACTTAGTTATTAGGATATAATTAAATTCAAAATTTGTTTATATCTACTAATGAATATGATTATGTCAATGTGCTATGGAAAGGAACATCCTTGGGAATTAAACTTCGGAATAAGCAGGAGAGTAAAGATGGAAGATTGAAAAGTATAGTGTTAGATGCGGAAAAACATGCACTTCGTTTTAAAATTGATCTTCGACAAATTATATAAACCGCATGTTTTCGAAAGTTGGATAAAGAAGACCACATATTGTGAAGGACTGCGGGATGAAAGGACAAAATACAAACCCTGGGACTACTTGATTGGTGACACCCAAATGTACCCGACAGAGACTGGATATCTGACAACTGAATCTGTAGAAACAGACAGGTATGGCGACAATTAGAGGAAGCCTGGTACCGAAAGAGTTGTGATTTAATTTCATAACTATGTATCATTGATTCATATTTATATAGTTCTTTCGCGTGTAAAAGTCGAGAATTATAAGAATACAAATATAAGAACAATCACTATCAGTATCAGTGAGAGCGCAATCGCGATATGTCATTTTACAGTGAAAAAAAAGAATAGCTACCAGGACTTCAAGTGAAGCAGAATCTGTATAATATACACCTATGAGAATACTAAATATTTTATAAATATTCTACAATTTTGACAAGTACGGGTATAATTTAAAGGTGAGACAGACGTATTTATCGGAACAATTAAAAACAAGTTGTAAAAATAAAACCTTGAAACTGTTATCTCCAGACTGAAATAACAGTTCTTTCCAGTTTCACAAACAGAGGGGACGGTGACACAGAAATTAACTGAAACGGTTTTATATATTCTAGAGTAAGAATGCTTACTTGGTTAAAAATAATTACAAACAGAATTGGTTAGGAAATTCTTAAGTCTTCTCACTTATATTATTACAAAGAGATAGCGCCCACATGTAATCATTCCTCGGGATAATACTGTGAAATCATTGGTCCTACAGATTATGTTCCTGCGTATACTATAACAACGTAAAAGACTATTATTTTGGTATAGGTTACCGATTATTTCTCTAGTACGTTAACAGTTTTCTAATTTTACTTATTATAGCTCATTTCTAGTATAAGTTCTTTGATAATTAAATTACTTTTTAGTTTAAAATTTAAATACATTTTCATAGAGTTAATTAAACTGTGATGAAAATAATTGTTTTTTATCGAACTGACTACATCCTATATGCCGAAAGGGACTTTGGTATAGTACATTCATATTATGCGCAACGAAATAGTAAAAGGAATGCTCAACATTGTAATGCACAATTTTCTTTTTTTATAAAATTAATTTGCATTCATATATTTAATGTTTTTATAATAATTTACGTGCAAAACCTAGGCACATTACATTTGATATATGACTCATAATTTATATATTGCTTAAGAAGAAAAGCATAAATAAAAATATCACTCTTTCAATAATTGTCAATCATATCTCATTACTTTACGACAAGCATTACGTCCATCTCGCATTGTTAACTAGGTATATATTAAGAGACATGGTAACATCACTCATAATACGTGTTACTTCCAGTCTCCTCGCCTCGTTTGAGGTAGGACATTGTACTACTGCTTATGTACAGAGAAGAGGCCACTCTTAGAAACATATTTTAATTTCGTGTCCTACTCAACACTACAAAATACGGAAGGTACTCATTCAAAATAACAACTAACGGAAGAGTGTTAAATTGATTGCCTTGCAAGCAGTTCCTAGTAATTCCCATCATTCCGAACATATAGAAATATATGACGTTTTTATAATAAGTACAAAATTTGTACAGCTCTATTTGCGATAAATACTATATCGTTTTAAATCTATCTTGCTTTATATTCCGACTTATAACAATGGGATGAATTTTCATTGCTTATAGTAATTACTAACTGTGTCCGCGACTTCGTACGCGTGGAACCTTATTCAAAAAAACAGTTATTAATAAAATCATGCATTAAGTCAATTTACTTATCTACTTTTCTCTGGTACTTAAGTCGCGTCGTCATTGAATTTACAATAGCTTTTGATAGAGTAAACCGATTTTAATGAAACAAAGACTAAATGTTACAAGAGGATATATTTTATGATCCTCTTTGCGAGGTTTTATCGTGTTCATATAAACAGACAGACAGAAAAAATCTCACCAAGTTTCAGATCTTAATATTAATTTTAAGTACTCACAATTTAAATTTAAAGTTTTTTCATTCAAAATGCATTTTTAAAATTCTTTTTTTTTTCAAATTAACTACCCGGCTTTTACAATATTTCAAATCGGTTTGATGGAACTTGTGGGTAATTTCCCCCTTTTTAAAATAGTCTTAGTGTTTTTTTTTGTAACTCCAGTTTCACAGACAGACATTTCTAAAAGTGATTGAAATGTATTTTATTACTCATTCCTAGACACCTGAAACAATTTTTTTTTCATCTAAAAAGTACACACACGTTGATTTACATTCTTATTATATGTATAGGTAATCATACTAATCTATAGTACACAAGACATACCTCTGAGTAATGTCAAAAATAGAATGATTATACCTGATAGCGAAGAAAAGGAATAAGATCACGATTGGGACTAACGGCGTCAGGTATCAAACATGCCGAGGCCGTCTTATGTCACTAAGTAACTAGGTACATGTGTACATTAATCTTCAAATGTTATGCAATAAAGTGAGTCATTATGACGGTTGTTTAATATTGATGTACTACATTTTGCTTTATCCCTGGGGAACGCTACTTTTTTTTGTACGAAAGGTACCCTACATACTTTTCTCTACACCTGAGAACGTGTGCGCAAAATTTCGTGACGATCTGTTGAGGAATTAAGAAATGAGAGTGTAACAAATAAACAAACAAACTCATTTTCACATTCATAATATTAGTAAGGATACTTATGATGAAATTATGACATAGTAATTTAAAAAAAAAACTTTTATTTGTTCGCGATTTACAACCCTTTCTCGCACAGAATATTTATTTTGTACTGAACTATTGTTGTTATTGAAAATTGTATGTCATGTCTCTGCTTATAACAATATTATATGTATATAAAACAAATGATTGAATACAAGCATTGTTTTATGTGGTAACTAAGTCGTGTTTACAAACATTCATTGACATTCACTTCACTTTCAAGAAGCAAATATATTTATAGTAACTCACATATATTTTGCATTAATTGAGAATGTTTTGTTGTTTTTCTATTAATTAATAGACGACGAGTTCTTAATACACTACTTTGTAATATTTGATTACAAAAGAAAAAAGAAAGACAGCGTTTTAAGAAAATTGCCATTATTGATAGAACTTGCTAGAACTCTCTATGTTTGTGTTACTCATGTTTATGTTTAATTTTTCATCAACATTACTCAGACATACTAAACAAATTATTTTATAAAATGTGACCGAATTTTGCACAATATAGGATCATTTTTTACTTGAACTGTAACATAAGACTGCATTGTACTTAAATATAAGCACATAGGAATACAACAAGAATGGCGACCGCTGAGGTATTTATAATTTATTGTAAATCTCCACTGGTATGCCGACCTGCAAGCATCTTGGCTGCTAGATGTGTATTAGCTAATCCTTAAACGTGACAAACCGAAAGGGGTTTAGCACAACGGATATGGTGGTCTGATATAATATACCAGCTGATACCCACGACTTCGTTTACCCGCGTAACCACAGATCACGCCGCCGTGGTCTAGGGATAAATTTCGCTCCCGCACACCAGACTAGGCCCCCCTCGGCAGCTGCTCAAGCCTAGGTCCGTTCCCTCGGCGTGGAGCCCTTGAGTACGCTGCCCGCGCGATACAGTGACACAAAATCTTACATCACTGCGACAACATTACACATATCACCTCCACACACGTGCACGCATACACGCTTACACATGCAAGTGGAAGGGTCTTATCTTTTTTCCCTTATCAAACTGAAATAGTTTAGAAAATTACCCGATACGAAATATATATAAGAGTTGTTGAGGTATGTATGCTTGGTACACATATATGTTTCAACAACTCATATATGTATGAATAGTTAGCTTAGCTTAGGTTAGCTCACATAGGTCGCGAACTGCATGTATCAGGCAACAGCCCAAGCCGAGGTGTGCCGCGCACCCTTGAGCTAGTTGTCAAAATAAAATCGGCTGAGTGCCTTAAGCGCCCCTTATATCCTGAAGCTGTTAAGACCTCTTGTCAATACGTAGTCAGCGAAAAAAAAAAAAAAAACTTCGTTTACATTATTTATTATATTAATAATATATTTTATCTACAGTGGAAAAGACAAAAATATACTTTGCTTACAAAATTTCTTTATGTTTTATCCATTTATTTCCACCCTCCTGCGCATACGCACCACACATCGCTGAACCCGTAGTTCTTATGATATTCGTTATTTCTTAAAACTGTACAACTACATATCGATATCATAACATTTTTTTAGACAAAGGCTAAGCGTATAAGAAGTAAAAGTAAAAAAAATCCTGACCTTTATCTAGTAATGTTTGAGCGATATGCGCACAACGGCATACCTCTAACATTTTATTTAAATAAACACTGTATTTCGGACATACGATACCATATCTTTATAAATGTATAATTATATCACTTTGTCCTTTTAATATCATTGTGAAACCGCCTGAAACTCATTAGGAATATTCAAAATAGAATTTTATGTGAATCATAAAACATATAAATTCCCAAGTGTCACTTAACACTTCTTATAATAATGTAATGTTTGCGATAGAACAAACACTTCCACATTTAGTAAATTTAGAAATGGTTATATGTTATAGGATGTTTTTCCTCTCGAGTTTTTCAATTAAATACGGTAATAAGTACACCTCTTACTTTTTGCTTTAATTATCTTTAACTAGTTCCCTGCCCCGGCTCCAAAGGGCCGTACTAATGAACATATTTTCCCTTTACACTACAATTCTACCCACTACCACTACAATTCGATAATATGCTAACAGAACACTAGTTGTTAATTCAGTGAATATTTCTGAAGATATCCCTAATTTAGAAGGTATTCACTACTCACTCATGCATTTTTTGTATGGAGATCTTTTTTAATTTATAATTTTTCCTTGTGCGTATGATTTTTTTCATTTTAACTTTGTCCTGATTACAAATACACAAGAAAAAAAGAATTAGCGAACTTGGTGCAGTTTTACGTTCAAGTTGATGACTGTACGATTTGTTTTATAATGTAAATTATATTTTAATTTTATATGTGACCGAAATTGAAGATATCCCTAATGTCTTCTGTCTCATTTACTCACGCACTTTATGTATGGAGATTTTTTAATATAACATTTTCCCTTTTGCCTATAATTTTTCGAACATTTTTTTTCATTCTAACTTTGTCCTGATTACAAATACACAAAAAAAAAAAGAATTAGCGAACTAGGTGCAGTAATTTTACGTTTAAGTTACTTTGTTTTATAATGTAATTTATGATCATATTTTATATATGAACGAAGTTTGCTTTATTTAAAACACATACTTAGGTAACCCTGAAAAGTACAATGTTATCTAAACATAAAATTTCACGTACATCTCAATTTCGGAGAAATTATATGGTCTAATTTCGAGAGGTATTGGGAGGCTCATAAACTTGGATTACAAGGTTTTCACATAAAAAACAACGAAAAAATTTGATCGGCAATCTAGCCTAATTTGCCAGGTCGAATTATATGTAAGAACAATCCAGTTAGCTCCATAAGTCAAGCTGTTGGAATTAAAGTGGAGAAGCATTGCGACCACTGTATACCGGAATTATATGTATAAAGGTTATACAAGAATTACTTGTTTAATATTGTATTAACGAGTACGAAGTCATAAGTTGTCGCTTGTACAAATAATATAAAAAATACACTAAAAGAACTTCATTCGGTGTCCTTGCAATTTGAAAGCATAATGACTTGACAATAATTATTGAAGTAGATATCGGCAGTTTAATTACGGTACAGTTTATATATATATAAAATATGTCACAGATAAATGAATTTTCTGAACTTATTTTAGAACGTCGTCGTTGTTATTATAAGTGGTCAAACAAGATTGATAGAAAATCGATTCTATGTCCGCAGGATTGTACTCCGAAGTGTACCAATGAATTCACTTTTTAAAGTTTAAATTGATAAAACTAATTGAAGGAAAACATCGTGAGAAAATCTGGAGTCCTGTATTTATGTATGAAGAACCCTATAGCGTAAAATGTGTGCGTCTTTAAATGCGCATTGACCCACACAGCTCTTAAAATACACTTTTCCAAAAAAATCCTATTATTTAGTTGAGTTGCCTATATCTTCCTTGCCTATTACTATTAATTTAACTACTGCTCTTAAAGTGGATCCCGTTTGTAATCTGCAGCATCTTCGTATTTCAATCATCATATTTTCGTTCTCTACATTTTGAATTAACGACACTTGATTCGATATATAGATTAATGTCGCAATAGTTGTCTTTAATGTATGTAATTTATATGTGATGTTTAAAAATATTAGAAGTAGTTATCTGTGTTACATTTGTATTGAAAATGTCTATGATAATATACGTTGTATTGTATTTCTGTTGCAGCGTAAATAATGGTGAAGCTCGCAAACCCAGTGCGATTAGTCGGCAGCGTGTTTCCGATAGTACGGTGGTCGAAGAATTATGACCTGAAGACTGGGATTGGCGACTTAATAGCCGGGATCACGGTGGCACTGACTTTGATACCTCAGTCCATTGCTTATGCTTCACTGGCTGGATTCGAACCTCAGGTATTGTTTCTCCTTTGTAAAGAGCCGATAATTATTTGGTAACACTTGAATAAATTGAAATAAGCACTTTCAATCAACCGGGATCAATTCTAGTAAATCAATTTACCTAGGGAGATCGTACACTTATTGAAGTCATACTGAATTCGATGCCTGTCATTTCCTCTTTATTGATCATAGGTCGTAATCATATTGTGTAATGTCCCATTGTACTCGTTGACCTTCTGAAATAACTGAATCGTCACTATTTCCTTGTTAAAGTCACACGTAATTTAAACGTAATGAGTTGAGTCCATAATTATCATTAGTAATAACAAATATTGTGTCGGAATCGTGAGAATACTGTCATGCGCACCTTAATTGTTTGCAAATATATTGTGATTACTAGTTGGACCGGCGACTCCGTCCACGTGGATCATAATGTAAAGAAAATAGTGACTAATAAAATCACTAATCTAGTCTAAGACTTATCTAGACTAATCATCTGAATGTACTAACTCCATTTACTTATCTATTTTTCTCTCGTACTTAAGTCGCGTTGTCATTATTAAAATTACAATAACTTTTGATAGAGTGAACCAATTTTGATGAAACAAAGACTAAATGTTACTCGAGGAAATGCTTTATGATTTTCTTGGTGAGAGGTTTTATTGTGAACGAAGTACTTTAGCAGTGATGCGGTTCATACAAACAGACTTTTCTTAAAATGATTGAAATGTGTTTTATTACTTATTCCTAGTCACCGATAACATTTTTTTTTTCACGAAAATTGAAAAAGTACAGATTAGATTTACATTCTTATTATATGTATAGACAAAGTTAGGTTGCGTCACGTTACAACAGAATATGATTTCGAGTAAACCATTTATACACGTTACCATTTTTGTTAAAGTCCACGAGAGCATCGCAAAGCGTAGTGTCAAATTAATTATATGTTCTTTTTTCTTAATCTCACGACGTGGCTATGAAAATTAGGTATATATGTATCATGGGAACTTAATAGTTGATAAACGTACATATAAAAATACTAGCTTCTGCCCGCGATTTCGTCCGCGTGGAATAGTTAATTTGGGCTAACGCTTACTTTAATTCGCGATTTCGTTTACGTAGAAGGTGAAAATATTTTTAAATACGTACGTTAACCCCGATTTTGAAACATTCTTCATTGGTGCTTCGCTCCTATTAGTCTTAAGATGATAGCCTATAGCCTATAGCCTTTCTGTATAAATGAGCTATCTAACGCTGAAAGAATTTTATATCTCTTCATCTTTATAATATTAGTATAGAAGTATAGACAGCACCAAAATACAAGAATGACAATTATGCCCATCGCACAAAAATCAATCATGTACGGAGATCGAATCCACTATCTCTCGGCTTAATAGTAGGGTTTACTAGCACTATAACACGAGGCTTTTATTCGTCGAGAGGTGATATAAATTAGTGAAACCATACTAGTCGTATTTAATTAATATTTTGAATGTGAAAGTGAGTTTGTTTGTTTGTTTGTAACGCTTTCTCGCATTATCTATACACTCGATCATCATGAAATATGGTATAAATTTTGTCAGGGATATAGAGAAGAACATAGGGTACCTTTCATAAAGAAGAAAGATTTACTGTACTCGAAGGATAGGTTAAATATACCTTAACGTGAGCGAATCCGCGAGCAATAGGAATGAATAAGGAAAATAGTGTACTGAGGTAAACAGCTAATTATCATACGTAGTGCATTATCAGCTTGAATTTTACGATTTTGTTTACATCTGGGAAAAACATATATGTAACTAGCGGGCCGAGCAAACGTTGTTCTGCCTTGGTAATATAAAAATGATATAAAATTCAACCTCAACGCCACCTACCGGGTCCAATTGTGAATCTAAGCCATTCTCGAATCCACTCGAACACGCACACAAAATTTCATCAAAATCGGTCCAGCCGTTTAGGAGGAGCTCAGTGACATACACGTACAGAAGAAATTTATATATAAGCTAGCGGGCCCGGCAGACGTTGTCCCGCTCTGAATATAAAAAAAAATCCTTGACAAATTATATACTAAAACCTTCCTCATGAATCACTTTATCCATTGGTTAAACCCGTATGAAGATCCGTTCACTACTTTTTGAGTTTATCGTGAACAGACAGACAGACGCGGTAGGGGACTTTGTTTTATACTATGTAATGAAGATACACTGAACGATTGACAGCTTAACTCTAAAACGTGTATTTATAACAACTGGCATTGGCGAAACTGTTAACAATGGCAGATGCTGCAATAAAAAAAGTATACCGAAATTGTAACATTTTTAAAACAAATCGTTACAATATATAATGTAATTCGCTTACTACTGTTCGGCTTATAACAATATTTCTCTTTTCTATTAATAACCGTTCCATAAATTAACTAAGTGCCTCATAAAATTTGATTTTTAAAACGATAATGTTATAGTCGTGCATGTAATGTTATGACGTCACATCTTTAGCAAACTACGCAGAAGGAACGCGATGTTTTTCAATTGTATGCATTTACGTTATGATCTATGTCTTGAGCAGGTTATGCAGCTTAAACAGCTTAATAAGTTTTGAATATATGAAGTGTTGTTATGTTCGATTTAACTGTGGGAGTGTAATTTGCAATAATCAATCAAAAACACTGTACTCAGAACTAAAATTCAGACCACCAGAAGGCGCTTATGGACGTAAAAACTGCCACCGGTTCGGAAAACAACACAGTCATCAAGAAGTACCGGCAAGAAACTCGGTCTGGCTTATTTTTTCATCGTACCTATTTTTACAGAAATACATAGTTACAAATATAGATGGATAGAGGTGTGCGTCATTGTAACCAATTTTTAATTAAACTTTATATATTTTGATACATTTTTTTTTGTGTTAACTGTTAATTATTAATTAACGTGGGTCGTCCGTAGATGACGCTGTAGGGTATCCGTTTCAATACTTTTTTTATATCATAGAAGGCAAACGAAGAAATGGGTCATCTGATGTTAAGTGATCACCGTCGTTCATAGACACTAGCAACACCAGGGGAGTCGCAAGAGCGTTGCCAGCCTGTGTTTGGGGGGAGGAGGAGGGGAGTGGAAGGGAAGCGGGCCTCCAGTGCTATATACCACTCAAGATGTTGTAATGAAGAATGGTATTTGGAGATATTCAAACACGGATAATATTTACACAATATCCATTTAGATATAATTTAATTATTTATTACAAGTATTAAGTACAACAAATAATAGTAGCAAGAAAGAATAATGAAAGCGTTCGAAGCCGCGTGAAATGCTAGTAAGTTATAATACATTTGAAACCATACATAGTTTCCATGACTTGAAAATTATAAACTAGTCCTTGGTGTTAAAATATCGAATAATAATATTTTATTTCTACGTAAATAATATTACTCTAGGTGCTTCTTCGAATATATTACTGTAAATTATATATTACTAGTGGGCCTGGCAGACGTTGTCCCGCCCTGATTATGCAAAAATCCTTGGCAAATTATATACTAAAACGTTCCTCGTGAATCACCCTATCCACTGGTGAAAACCGCATGGAAATCCGTTCGGTAGTTTTTGAGTTTATCGCGAACAGATAGACAGACAGACGCGGTAGGGGACTTTGTTTTATACTATATAATGATATTATAGTTAATTATGTCTCATGGTTCTAGTAGTACGTTCTACATACAAGAATACTTCTTAATGTATTCATAAATATCATTCAGGTTTGTGTTTAATGGTAATTAACAATATATAGCATTCTTTAATACGTACATGACAAATAGCCATATAAGGATATAGAAAAAAATTCTGGAGTCATAGTTGTTGCAAACTAGCCCACTTCCTCCATACGTGTGTATTAAAAAAAATGGGAATAAATCTTAACTGAACAACAGATTGTCGTTCTATCAATTCTGTTAATATTTCTAAATATCTCCTTACTGTCTTCTATATCACTCGTTCATTCAATTTGTATATACAGATTATTTAAATTTAAACATACAAACCTTGTAGAGTTTTTGGCGGTATCTTTGTTGACAATGTAGTGGCTTTTATATTCCGCGTGGAACCTAATATAAAAAAAAAAACAGTGACTAATAAAATCGTCTGAATGTATTAAGTCCATTTACTTATCTACTTTTCCTTCGTTCTTAAGTCGCGTCATCATTGAAATTACAATACCTTTTGATAGAGTGAACCGATTTTAATGAACCCAAGATTAATCAAGAATGTTAATCAAGAATATACTTTATAATTTTTACGTAGTACTTTAGCAGTGATCTGTGTTCATATAAACAGACAGACAGATAGACTTTTCTAAAAATGATTTCAACAATTTTTTCACAAAAATCTAATAAGTACAGATACGTTAGATTTACATTCTTATTATATTTATTTATAGACATAAATGTTATCTTATTTGACTCTATATTTTTTTTTAATATTGGTGACATTTAACGTAATATAGTACGGTTATTGCGCACAAGTGAAGTGGATGGAAAATAGTACCACGGAATATGAATTCTGAGATGACACAAAAACTCCCTGGAAAGTTCTAAGAAGGGAGGCCACCATTTTGTTAGAACATTGAAATTATTGCAAGACACTTGTAATGTTATTATTTACTCGACAATGACAGTAATAACCTGGAAGATTGGTTGCTAAAAATAAAACTAAAAAGAAACAAACCTTGTACTGACCATTACAAAAAAAAAGACAACCAAATAGGTGCAGCCGTTCTAAAATGGGAATGTGTATAATTCGGAAATTAATTTTTATTTATAATAGCGTAACTGATGCTTGTAATTTCGTTCATGTGAATGTATTTCTATTCATATTTAGTTTTTATCCCTTAGAAAAGCGTTATGTAGCTTGGCTGTTTCTTTTGATCCAATTATGAAAACCACGTTCAATATTTTCCAGTAGTGTATAATACACTTTTTATATATACACAGTGTTTCTCTTTTTACTAGAACAATATGAAGAAAGCCACCGATCATTATCACGTAAACAACGTTCGTCATCTAAATTCACTAGGGGTATCTGAAACGTGCTCGTTTTTGCATACAGTAAAGATGGTGGTAATATTAACCATCTATTGAATCGTTAGTTTTATTAAGTTGCCACTAGATTCTTACCAATTGTATGAAAAAAATAATTTTATGTCGATCAATTCTGTCCTGTTCTGTTCTCCTCAATGTCAATCAATCAATGTCCTGTTGTTTTTGTCGATACAAATATGATTTCTAATTACATTAAGTCGATAATGATATAAAGAAAAACAATCACTTATAAATATTCATATGAATAACTCACCTTGAACAATAATACACTTAATAAGCAAAAATAGTCCCAACAAAAAATGCTAAAAATGTATTTGATAAAGCGTAAAAATGCAAATAATTTCTCAATATAATTTTTTTTCCATACCACAGTTCGGTCTGCTATCACATTATGACCTTCATCTGTTTTTAAATACCTACATTTTTACACGTAGTTAATGGTTATTTTCCATTATAATATAAGTTCAAAATAAACGTATTAACAATATAAAAATATTAAGTTAATAGTATTGCGTCTAAGGTGATTTTTACTTGAACCGAGAAATGTATGTTACACAACGTGACGTACAAGTCTATATAGAGTCTCTTTTTTATTTGTAACTAGCTCTTTCCGGCGGCTTTGCTTGATCTATTGTAGCTTTAACCGATTTCTGAGTACTGTTCATTACTTTTTCCTGGATAAGAATTACTCATGTACTTAAAAATTTAGTAATGATCGATTCAGTAGTAACGAACAGACTTACATCCGTATTTATAGTATTAAATATTATAGTGGACGCTACTTTGCACTACCGCTTGGAATTCATTGAACACTACTACGTCAATCTGCAACAAAAAGCAAATCAATTGATCAATATATATGTATGTATTAATTATACAATATATTTATTCCTTTTTATTCCTGATTACACGTCAATCTGCAACATATTTTTAATTAATTCATTGATAATTATTATGTTTATATTGATTATATATTGTATAGTTATACACATTGATATAATTAATATCATTATCATTACATAGTATAAAACAATGTTCCCTACCGCGTCTGTCTGTCTGTCTGTTCGCGATGAACTCAAAAACTACTGAACGGATCTTCGTGCGGTTTTCACCAGTGCATAAAGTGATTCATGAGGAACATTTTGGTATATAATTTGTCAAGGATTGTTTTATAATCAGGGCGGGACAACGTCTGCCGGGCCCGCTAGTATACATATATATTGATCAATTGATTTGCTTTTTGTGGCAGTTAGATGTAGTAGTGTTCAATCAATTCCAAGCGGAAGTGCAAAGTAGCATCCACTATAATATTTAATTATGGATCTCCGCAAAGTAACACCATCTTCAATCAAATTTATAGTATTAGTAAGGATTATATATTTTTATTTGCTATACTAAACTTTTGACTGTGAATTTATAATTACTTATTTTAAATACTTGTACGAAACTCAGTGGTTATTAAGTATGTATTTTCAATCGTCAATACGTCACTGTTTGGTGTAATTGTTAAGCTTATATTATCCTTCGAGTTGAGAGCATTACTGGACAATGTAACATTATTGGATTAGTATTCTTATAACAATAAATTTAAAAATAAGATTTCCTTAAGACGAATTACTTATAGTACCTATCTGTAATATCATTATCATTACATAGTATAAAACAAAGTCCCCTGCCGCGTCTGTTTGTCTGTCTGTCTGTTCGCGATAAACACAAAAACTACTGAACAGATTTTCACGCGGTTTTCACCAGTAGATATAGCGATTCATGGGGAACGTTTAGGTATTTATTTGTCAAGGATTTTTTTTAATAATTAGGTCGGGATAACGTTTGCCGGGCCCCCTAGTATCATTATATACGTATTTAGGTGACTCATCTTTGAGATGCAAATTTATACTTTTTTTTTTAATATTGTCTAATAACTAATTAAGCTACAGTTATAGTTTTATGTTTTCGAAAATAACTTGTTCCTTGCAGTTTTATAAAAATTGTTATTCTTGTATACTTATAATGAAACAAGTTTTTCGCTTTATATGAGACATTAAATATACAAAAAACATCGCTTCTACACTGTTACTTAGTATCTAGTATTGAATAAGTATAGTAGACGCTATCACGAAGCTGTAAATTCATGTTAAATGAAAACGTTTAGTGAAAAAAAAAATTATTACATCTCAGTTTTTCGGATTAATTACTCTGACTAGTATGACCTATCTATAATTCCCTCAGTCCCCAAAATATATTGAGGAGTCTAAGCAATTATCGTTTGGAAAATAAATACCACGAAATTTTATTAATAACTTGCTTCTGCCCGCGACTTCGTCAGCGTGGAATAGTTACTTTGGGCTAACGCTAACACGCAGCGGAAGTTCTCTAAAGCAAAAAAAAAACAATTTTTAAATATTAGTGCTCTGCTCCTACTGGTCTTAGCGTGATGATATATATTATCCTATAGCCTTCCTTGATAAATGAGCTATATAACACTAAACGAATTTTTCAAATCGGACCAGTAGTTCCTGAGGTTAGCGCGTTCAACCAAACAAACAAACTCTTGAGCTGTATATATTAGTACATTATAAGATATAGATATAGCAAATATGAGAAAGCTTGTGAGGATGATCGAATGTTTGTTACTATTTTACCCGAAAATTACTGAACGGATTTTGGTGAAACTCTGTAGTTATAGCTTATACACCAGTACAAAACATCCTTTCTTATCTTTAGTAATATTACAAATGCGAAAGAGAGTTTGTTTGTTTTGCTTTCACGCCGTAACTAGTCTACCGCTCATTATGATTCCTTTTCTTGTCTCCTTCATCCAGAAATATATGATATTTCTTCCAAGCGATAAATTAAATCCACATTAACGTGAGAAAAGCCGCGGACAAAAGGTAGTAACTAACATTATCAATTGCTCTTTTTTATCATACAAAAATGAAAAATAAAAATTAACTACTACGTTTTTCGAAAATTATCAAAAACATTATTAAATCCTCTTCGTATTCTTAAAAAAAAAATTGGAAAACATTAAGCATTTAGAGTTATTAATGTTATTTCAAATAAAAAAAATGTAAAACCATTTAAAACAAGTAACTCAGATAATGGGGTGGGAAATTTTACAGCTTCCAGGGGCGAGCATTAATAAAAAATCCAGCACTATAAGTATGATTTTATAGTAATACTAGCGGGCCGGGCGATTGTTGTCCTGTCTTGATAATAAAAAAAAATCTAAAATTCAATCGCAGCGCCACCTACCGGGTCCAGTTGTGAATCTAAACCATTCTCGGATCCACTGGAAGAGACACAGAAAATTTCACCAAAATCGGCCCAGCCTTTTTAAGAGGAGTTCAGTGACATACACACGTAAAAGAAAAGTAATATAGAGAAAAAAGCCAGCACCTGAGACAGGGTAAGCCTAGTTCAGGTGATAGGATTTTACTGAATTATAATAATGGAAAATATTTATACAAAATAACTAAGTATTGTTATACTGTTATTAATCGATGTATGTGAGAACAATCGCATAAAATATGCTAAACGGTTAAGCATTAATTTCTGATATATGTGCCATTGGCCGTGTAGTGCCAGTTTGCATCGCATTGGAAATGTCAAGCGCATTTAATGATCTGGTTAATATATATGCACAAAACCAGTAGCTAAAAACCCTACGTAAATATGCAATTTTGACTTAATCAATTTTAGATAAATGAACTCGTATTACTCGCTTTTTGTATTTATATAAAGAAGATAAGAACTGCTGGACAGATTTGGATCAATTTTTTTTAGTTTTACTCCTTAGACACTCGGTCCTTATCTCACAGAATATTATGATATCTTAATTTTTTAAATGTTAAAAAACTATTATTTTCATGACTACGCCTACGGTATGTATTTTCATATGGAGAAATTGCGCAAGCGGTGTGGTACTTATGTTTTTACCTCTGTACGTAGAGTAAGTTGTTAAGTACGCTTAGTAGGTGGTAGAGCCACCCTGAAGTCTATTACTGGTTTCAGCATGAATGGGTCGGCTCACCCGGGATAGTACCACCCTCTCACAGAAACCTGATGTGATGTAACAGTGCTTGCATTGTTGCGTTTCGTTCGGTCAGTGGGAGCGCCAGAGGCCCAACTCCCTTCCCCTTCCTCCTCTCCCTTCACTCTTCCTTTCCTCCCTTCCCAACACAGGCTGGCAACGCACTTGCGACTCTCCTGGTGTTGCGTCTATGAACGGTGGTGATCACTTAACATCAGGTGACCCACCTGTCTGTTTGCCACCTATGACATAAAAAAGATAATAAACGATGCAGACGAAGTCACGGGTATCAGCTAGTATACAATAAAAATAATATCAAGGCAATGCGCACAAAAAACATGTATCCATTTGTTTTACCACAACAAACTTACCATAAAACTAGCTTCTGCTCGCGATTTCGTCGGCGTGGAATAGTTACTTTGGGCTAACGGTAACACGCATGGAAAGCTCTCAAAAGGAAGAAAAAAAACAACCGTTTTTAAAACATTCTTCATTGATACTCCGCTCCTACTACATATACGTAGCCTATATCCTTCCTCGATAAATAAACTATCTAACACTAAAAGATTTTTTCAAATCGGACTACTAGTTCCTGAGATTACCGCGTTCAACCAAACAAACAAACATTCCAGTTTTATAATATTAGTATAGATGTAAATAATTATGTATCCATGATCATCATATGTATAGTATTTCGTAAATGTGGAGTAGCAGGACATGATAGTTGTATGTGACTATTTCGCCAACGGCACCAAAATTAATACCCGTAGTAGTTTACGCTACAGCGTGTCGTGTTCTTAGAATGAACATGTATGTATATTCAACTGCCGGTATGCTTGAAGATAGATATATTGGTGATTGACTGTAAATCGTATCGTCGATTTGTATGGATTGCATCAGGTGAAATGCAGTTGATTTGTCGTGATTTTGAATAAATCTTCTTATCTTAAATTCAACCTTTGGATTGTTTTATTAGAGAAACGCTATTTTTAATTCTATTTAGTTATCTAATATGATAGTGTATAACTTAATTGATAAAGTAATATGTTTTTTTACAAAAATTACATACGTCTTGGATTATACAAATACATTAAGTTCACCTGAATATATTCGCACATTAAACACATAAACACACGCGCACGTGCACACACTAGTATAAATTCTACTTATTTACACTAAACTCAGCTTGAACTTCATACTGGAATAGTATATAGCTTGGTTTTACTCCAATTGAAACAAATCTAACGTCACTTTTACCCTGTAAATTCAATTAAAGTTACTATGTGACTGATGTGGATACAAAACCCCTAAATAAATAAATTGAAAAGAAAGGACGCATCATGTTTTAAAATTTATAAAACAGTTTAGATTGCAAAGCGTGTTAGATTAAGAAATAACCAAACTAAGGACTAGTTTCTTTCTAATATTATAGATGTGAGTTTGTTTTGTTTATCATTCACGCATTGTTTACTCAACCGATCATAGTATAATTTTGCATTCACCACGATCAGGAGTAGAGAAAAGAATATAGGGTAGTTTTCATCTGGAAAAAGTTCTGTTTCCCAGAGATGCTGAGGCATGTAAACGCTAGTATGTAGTATCTATTCTTTTCTTACCATCCAAATTTTGCGGCACCTGAAAATTTTCCGCCCTAGAGGCTTGGCCAGAGGGTCCCTTGTAAATACAACGCTGCTTACTTGAGATTTAAATTATGATTTACAATAAGAAAAATACTTTTATAACGTAGATACCTAATACATGTTGCGTACTTGTGATTATATAAGTAGTATGGTATATGTCATATTGTGTGTATTAGTAGTGTGTTTGTGATATTTTTCCTTACAAGTATGTACTATGTATACGTATATGAGCTATGAACATTTATCGTTGTATGATCAGTTACCTACTATTTTATTGTTACCAACAGATACACTTGAAAAACGTTCATATCCCCGCGCGATTGGGTCAAAGGTCAAATTTATATGGAACGTCTGTTACTCAGGTATACGTTTGTGATTATCATAAATATAATACTATTTATTCTCAATTTTTACAGTATGGGTTGTACGCTTCGTTTATTGGTGGATTCGTATACGCAGTCATGGGCACATGTCCTCAGATCAATATCGGTCCTACGGCATTGCTCTCACTCTTGACCTTTACGTACACGAACGGCACCAACGCAGACTTTGCTGTGTTACTGTGTTTCATTGCTGGCATCGTTCAATTGATTGCTGGAGTAGTGCAGCTTGGTAAGTTTACTTTTGCGAAAAATTTTCGTCATCACTTGACTAACTTGTATGCTTAAAGAATGTTTTAAAACTCTTTGTAGGTGTTAGCTTTCGACCACAATGTCATCTGTTGTTAAATGATGGTACTAGATGGCAAATACGTTAAACCTTGATGGCTTTACAAGGGTGGCCGGCATACACCATTAAGTGCTTGCCGACAGATTTCCTCTCGATAGATCTTGAGGATTGTAGTTAGCCAGGCGAGCTTAGAAAATTGTGTACCACCATGGTTTCACCATGCTTTCGTCGATCGAAAATACTACACAATATGTAATGACCACAATGTGGAAGGTGATCACAACCTGATCTGGTACAAGTTAGAGACCAGACAGGTAGACCACGTCTCTTAATTACTGGATATAGGTACATGAGCTAATCTTGGAATGCGTAATCCCGGAGTTTACTACTATGGTGGGTGTTAAGCTTTGTAACGTATATATAAGAAGCAAGCTATTACTCGAGGTTTTTCTCGCGTTAATGTAGATTTGGACTACTCCAGGGACCGTACAATTTTCCAGATGAAAGATAACCTGATGTCCTTTTCTGTGTCTTTGATAACGTGTATGCAAAAATTTATAATTATCGGTTTTGTAGGTAAGATGTAAAAGCGTAACAAAGAAACAAACTTACTTTCGCAATTATGATATTAGTAAGAATTAATTGACGTGACTTCCTCTACGTTGTTTACAACGTTAACAATATATTTCGTACGAAGGAAAAAACATTAAAACAAAAGTATACTTTGACTACGAATTTCTTTATAAACCATGTTATTTGTTTATTTTCTCTCTGCGGCGCATGAACACCACGATGCTTGCTTATAGTTCTTATAGAAATTGTAGTGTTTTAGAATTTGAGTAACTTTTTTTAAATAAAGATATCATGATTTTTTTTGGGATAAGGAAGAGTTAAATAAAAAAAATGTTTGAAATCTATTTAGTGGTTTCTGCAAACGTTTATTATTTTAATTGGTCTTGAAAATGTTATATAATATACATACATGATTTTAGTCCGATTTTTTCTATTTTCAGGATTTCTGGTAGAATTCGTATCATTACCGGTGGTATCAGGATTCACATCAGCTGCAGCGATCACGATAGCTTCTTCCCAAATCAAAGGTCTCCTGGGGCTCAAATTCAGTGCAGAAACCTTTATATCGACATGGAAGGGGCTTTTCGAACACATTGGCGATACGAGAATGCAGGACACGTTACTTAGTTTAGCTTGCTGTATCGTGTTAATGGGGATGAAGGTATTGTTGTTTATAAACTTAGTTTAATGGTACACTGTCTTCTATACACTTACCGAACAGTTTGGGTGGTATATATATATTTAGTACTAGCTGGCCCGGCGGAGGTGGTCCCACCCCGATAATTAAAAATACCTTCACAAATTGTATACCTAAACTTTCCTCATGAATCATTTTATCTATTGGTGAAAACCGCACGAAAATCTGTTCAGTGGTTTTCTAGCTTACCGCGAACAGACAGACAGACAGACGCGGCAGAGGACTTTGTTTTATAATATGTAATGATTATAGTATTGGGACGTCGTAACCATCCAAGTAATTTCGACACGTAGGATCTGATCCACTTTTTTTGCATTTTCACATTTGTAATCCATCAAAGTCATGTAAGCTTGGTAAGTTACCTGTAAATTTTTGTAGTACATATAACTTTAAATCTAATGAGCAATTTTGATCGCAAATCAAGTATTTATTTTTAGTAATATGTAAAAGATAGAACTGGTTATTGTGAGTTACTCGGGAGATGACTACATGTCACTTAGACTATTCTATAAGCCTGAATGATATATATAGGGGTGTGCGAATAATTCGAACATACTAATTCGAAAGTTTTCGAAAGAAGTATGCTAAAAAAAAAAGAAGTATGCTAAATCTGAAAAGATCGGACCGAATAAAAAACCATGTCATCAGGAAAAAGACGAAGGTCATGGACATAACATCCAAAATTAGAAGACTTAAATGGCAATGGGCGAGGTACTTGATAAGAGGCCAAGAGAAATGGAGTAAAGTCGTGACACGATGGTACCCTAGAGAAGGGAAAAGGAAAAGGGGCAGACCACAGAAAAGGTGGGATGATGATATTAGGCAAGTTGCAGGAGTAACGTGGAATAGAGTGGCCCAAGATAGACAGGAATGGAAAAGGTTGGAGGAGGCCTTTGCCGATTGGCAAACAGACCATCAAAAAAATATTAAATATTAGAATAGACTTTTATTATTTAGAATATATTTAACATACTCATAGTTTTTAGTTTCAATACTTTGTAAATAGATAATAAGTCGGTCTGAATAAAGGGCTTTATTATTATTATTATTATATTTACAATACACCTGAACGTTATTTAGCATATATTAATTAGAATGTATTAACTAACACTGCACATACAAATTGATAGCGTACATGACTTATTTTAATAAATAATATATGTCTATAATATTTTAATGGAATAAAATATACCGGTAGATAAGTAAATTAATTTAACAATTCTTCTTTTAATATATAATATTACAAAAGAAATAAATTGTTCAAAGGGAAACTTAATCAAATACGTACTTACTCCTTTAATGTAAAATAGATTAAAATGAGAACCAAAAGATATCTCTATCAGTATTAGCATGAAGTGTAAAACCTTTTTATGTAGATTAACTTGTAACCTCTGACTTAAAATCATCTGTTTTCCACTCAGATACGTTACGCTGATAAATATAACGAGAGAATACGTCCGATATTTAATAAAACCTTTTTCGTAAGATAAAAGTTTTTTAGGTTTTACTTTTCTGTGACATAATGGTCCTATCATACCTATCTTTTATGTATAAAGTATTTATAATGAAGGATTTAAGTTTGCATGGTACGGCTTTTACTAAGTCCTCCTGGCTAGGTACCAAGTTGGGAAATTGTCGCCAAGCACCTGTTGGTGAGTTTCGGTAACTGCACTTGAGAGCCAGTTCCCTCTAGACTTGACCCGTGTTATTACAAAAAAGTTAAATACGTATTGAACCCTGGCCTTAAAAAGGTCTCATATTAAACGCACCGCGGTCGCTGAATGTTCGCCATCTTGCTCTTTTGTCTCGCTTTGGTTACGTTAGGTTAGACTTGTGAAAAAGGATAACGCGAACTTGCCTCGGGCGAGCGCAGTGCATTTATTAGGAAACTTTTTTAAAGCAAGTATTTAATACGTATTTAATTTTTTTGTAATAACACGGGACGTGTTTACCATCGTTAAGATCGTGGTCAAATAGTAAAACCTATAACGTAGGTACCTATCTTCTTCTATAGATGTAATAAGAACATAAATGTAACATAGAAGCAAAACAAACAAACTCACTTTCGCATTTGTAATATTACTAAAGATAAGAAAGGATGTTTTGTACTGATGTATAAGATTTGTAACTATAGAGTTTCTTCAAAATGCGTTCAGTAGTTTTCGGGTGAAAGAGTAACAAACATTCGATCATCCTCACAAGCTTTCTCATTTTTGCTATACTAGCGGACACGGCAGACGTTGTCCCGCCCTGATTATGAAGAAATCCTGGACAAATTAACGTTCCCCATTAATCACTCTATCCACCGGTGAAAACCGCATGAAAATCCGATCGGTACTTTTTGAGTTTATCGCGAACAGACAGACAGACAGACGCGGTAAGGGACTTCGTTTTATACTATGTAATGATGTCTATATTTTATCTTCTATACATATAATAAGGATGTAAACCTAACGCACCTGTACTTTATCGATTTTTGTAGACAAAATTGTTGCGGGTGTCTAGGAATCTTCTATCATTACATAGTATAAAACAAAGTCCCTTACCGCGTCTGTCTGTCTGTCTGTTCGCGATAAACTCAAAAACTACTGAACGGATCTTAATGCGGTTTTCACCAGTAGATAAAGTGATTCACGAGGATCGTTTTGGTATATAATTTGTCCAGGATTTTTTTTATAATCAGGGCGGGACAACGTCTGCCGGGCCCGCTAGTCTATACATATAATAAGGATGTAAATCTAACGTGTCTGTACTTTATTGAATTTCGAGAAAAAAATTATTGGAGGTGTCTACGAATAAGTAATAAAATACATTTCAATCATTTTTAGAAACGTCTGTCTGTCCGTCTGTTTGTATGAACAGGCGTCACTGTTAATATACTGGATTCACAATGAAACCTCACCAAGAAAATCATAAAGCATATCCTCGAGTGTAACTTAGACTTTGTTTCATTAAAATCGGTCCACTCTATCAAAAGTTATTGTAATTTGAATGACGGCTGGAGTTAAGTACGAGAGGAGTGTAGTAATCTATACTAATATTACAAAGTTGGAAGGTTTGTTTTGTTAAACGCGCTAATCTCACGAACTACTGGTCCGATTTGAAATATCTTCCCGGTGTTAGATAGCTCATTTATCGAGGAAGGCTATAGGGTTATATATCATTACGCTAAGACCAATAGCGGAGCACCAACGAATAATCTTTCAAAATTGTTTTTTTCTTCTTGACACCTTCCGCTGCTTGCTAGCGTTAGGTCAAAGTAACTATTCCACGCGGACGAAGTCGCGGGCAGAAGCAAGTTTCAATAATATCATTTAATTAATCACTTATACTACAAAATATCTAGGTAATGTTACGGTTGCGAAAACTATTTCATATCACATGTAGGTTGGGAAAGCATACGCTGAAGAATGTTAAATCCTATTGTCGAGCAAATTTTGAAATATATTGATTATACATTGGCGTAGCAAATAAGTTTATCTACAGATTAGCTAGGTAATGTGAACTCTAACGATTTATGTGTTTTAACGATAACACATGTAAATAAAACTGAAGCATTCATTTATTCGCGTTAATATTGCCTAGAACAAGAAAGTAAAATAAATAAAAGCGACTTAAAAAATACTTTAGAAAAATGCACAAGAACGTCTTTGGCTAAAATCCGGTAGATACCTATCTGATCCTAGATTGTCATAGACCAATATATTTCTCAAACGCTGTACGTTCCTGTACGATTTTGTGGAATATCTTGATGTAACTTCCAAGTCCAAAACCCAATGCTAATGATATTAAAATAGGGCACCCTTGAAAATATTCACACTCCAATAAAAAAAAATATTTTCCAAATCGGTTTTACATCACGAAGTTCGGAGATTTTGAAACATTTTTCATCTGTGCTCCGCTCCCATTGGCCTTAGCGTGATGATATATAGCCTATAACCATTCTCAATGAATGAGCTATATAACACTGCAAGAATTATTCAAATCGGACCAGTAGTTCCTGAGATTATCCCTTACAACGCCACAATGTCACAACGTCACAAACTCACAAACTTTACCTCTTTATAATTTTAAGTATAGAAAAAGCAATTAAAAAATGTTTTACTGGAATGAAAACGCAAATACGCTTTGATTAAACCTCATAATGCTATTACGAATTCGGTCGTATTTAAATTTTTCATGGTTTCGTATGTTCATAACAACAAAACAGGAGTAAATTGAAACATAATTTTGAGTATTAATAATATTTATAATACTTGCTGTAATCGCAGCTCCGCACGCGTTTTTTTAAATCGTATTAAAGAATTATAGAATTGTGAAACTATGTACAATTACAGAAACGCTCTTTAAAGATAATTGTAAGTACGACGCGCACGCCACTAAAAGTAACATGTAACGTGTACATTAGATATATAAATACAAAGAGCGTGCCAAATAACGTTTGTCATCAGCAACACATTTGGAACCTTAACCAACCATATAACTACCTCAGTGCTCACTCACACTGTATAAGGAACTATTGAAACAATAACTTAAAAAAATATTATAAAGATTTCCATTTACATTATATTTAATATACATTGCCATTATTATGATTAAGATTTTGTGACTATACAAAAAATAAACGCTTGTCTGTTCCGCAACAAATGGTATTATGGAACTCTTTACGTAATACGTTTATAATCTAAGATCTTATTAGGAAGACCTCTATATCATTAATGTTATTAGTAATTATAATGTCGAATTGTAAAAAATAAGCTGATAATTGTTTCTCTTATTAAAAATAAAGAATGAGTTGAAATCTTGCTAAATTTCATGCAGACAAAGTCGCGGGTAACAGCTAGTCTAAAATAGAATAACCACAATTACTTTTTATTAGGTTCGCTATCTATCAGTGAAAGTCCCGTGAAAATCGGTCTAACCGTTTTGGTGATAGTACTGTGGGCGAAGCCACCGGTAACAGCTAGTATAAACTAAAATTGCCTAAATTACTTTTTGTAAAGTCAGCTATCTGCCAGTGAAAGTCTCGTGGAAACTGGTCTAACTGTTTTGGAGATAGCATTGTGGGTGAAACCACGGTTAACAGCTAGTATAAACTAAAATTGCTCGAATTACTTTTTATAAGATCAGCTATCTGTCAGTGAAAATTATGTTAAGATCGATCGAACCGTTTTGGAGATAGCACTGCGGGTGAAGCCACGGTTAACAGCTAGTATAAACTAAAATTACTCGAATTACTTTTTATAAGATCAGCTATCTGCCAGTGAAAGTTATGTGATAAACTAAAATTGCTTAAATTACTTTTTGTAAAGTCAGCTATCTGCCAGTGAAAGTCTCGTGAAAACTGGTCTAACTGTTTTGGAGATAGCATTGTGGGCGAAACCACGGTTAACAGCTAGTATAAACTAAAATTGCTCGAATTACTTTTTATAAGATCAGCTATCTGCCAGTGAAAGTTATGTGAAGATCGATTTAATCGTTTTGAAGATAGCATTGTGTGCGAAACCACGGTTAACAGCTAGTATAAACTAAAATTACTTAAATTACTTTTTATAAGCTCAGCTATCTGTCAGTGAAAGTTATGTGAAGATCGATCGAACCGTTTTGGAGATAGCATTGCAGGCGACGTCACTGTTAATAGCTAGTATAAACTAAAATTACTTAAACTACTTTTTATAAGGTCAGCTATCTTTCAGTGAAAATCCCGTGGAAATCGGTCCAACCGTTTTGAAGATAGCATGGCAGACAAACCCGCGGTTAACAGATAGTCTAATTTAAAGTAGCCTAAGTAACGCACTGTAATTTTTTCTATCTGCCAGTGAAATTCCCGTCAAAATCGGTCCAGCCGTTTCGAAGATTACCCGGAACAAACAGACAGACAGACAGACCGACAAAAATTTAAAAAATTGCATTTTTTTATCAGTGTCGTGTATACTTTTACACCCAATCAGTAAAAAAGTGTTATTTTGATATTACATACAGACACTTCATTTTTATTATATGTATAGAAGAAGAAGATGAAAATTCATAAAGCAAATTTGAATAATTTTTAGTTAGTAAATTGCTAACAAATTTTAATAGAAGATATTTATACCTTCCATTGAATCCTTTCAATTCTACCCTATTATCTAATAGCACAAAATGTCGAAATGCTTTCTATTGGAGATATTCCACTTTCCCTAGGAGATTTGTTTACTCATTTCTTATGCGAACATCTAAGGACCCGCTGCCTACGTTTGTTTTTCCGGTGACATATAACATGGGGCTGTTCAAGCGAGAAGTGAATCAATATTTATTTGGCAAGCACGCTACATCGTCGGTGTTATCTTATTTATAATCAAGTGTTATTGGGTCAATTATGGAAAATAATGTAAAATTAAAATGGGAACTATTTGAAAATATTTCATTCCCAAAAAATATCCAAGTCTATCCATGAAAATACAGTTCTTTTAAGGCTAAATCACGTCAAAACTATTAAACGTCTCGGTATAAGACTATGACCATTCGATGTGGATTTTTTCGTAGATGGTTCTAGGCTATTCATTGTTGGATTCAGTTGACCTTTCGCCATTTTTTATGCACAAAGAAGCGGGAGGGTATCAGTCACACAATTTATAGATGGCAAAGTTTATAAAATTAACAAAACTTTTAAAAAATACATTCGAATTGCGAAACTTCTCCTTTTTGAAGTCGGTGAAAAAGTAATAGAATATATTTAAAATACATTTCCTTTTTCGTTTGGTGTTATTACAACAACAAAAAAAATGCTACTTTTTATTTAATGTTTTTGCTGTCACGATATACAAAGAATGTTTTATTTTTTTAGAATTATCTCACATGACTGATGTAAAAACCGATCGTTAAAATATTTTCCGTAGATTTAAACAACGTTTTAAATGTTTCGGAGTTATTTCGACGCGATATGAAGCTGAAATATTTTACACCCACGTAAAACGGTTCCGAGAATGTTGAATGTTGATTTTAAGATAACGAATTTTTTATTTAATAAATTGTTATGATAAGCAAAAAATGAAACTCTACCGCTACCTATCTGACATTTAATTATAATTTACTGTGGATTAATTATTTTATTCTTTTAATTAAAGACTTTATTATAACTTTTAACTACGATAATTTTGTTTTAATTGAGATTTTACGAGTATCAAATTGTATAGTCTAAAATTATAGGTTAGACTGAAGACGCAATTAGTAGGTTCATCCATGGGGCCGTGAACGCTCCGGACATTTTGGATTACAATTTAAAAATGGCAATAAATGATAAGAATGAAACCGCCATAAAGGAAATAATCTTAATAAAAAATACGTAATACATGAAATTAATGTACACTAACGTAACTTAACAAACGTATTATATTTAAGAGTTAAGTAAAATAATAACAATAGTTGCTAACATTTAAACGATTTTTAACAAGAGTAATAAAGTTAACGACAGCAGAAAAAAGATGAGGAATAGAGTCTTCAGAAAAAAAATATAGGTTACTCTTTTTCTTCTCTTTTATCCGAACATGACAATGCACTGTATTTGATTGTAAGCGCAGTGCAATTTAAAACACTAACTAACCATTGTTGACCAACGAGAGACCATCCATTGCCTGTGGCCGCTCTCATACGAGTCTGCTAGTTTCTTGTTAACTGAATATACAGTAGCTGGCTGAAACCTGGCAAAGCAAGAAGGAGTGACTGTAGTGGGTTTATAACCTCATGAACGATGGTACTAATCCGCTTGGGTACAAATATCCAACCCTGCTTGAATTCCGAATATAATGATACCCAATCTCATAACCATATATGTAAGCGAGCCACTGGTGCGAGTTTTACACCTAATATATTACAGTCGAATACAATTATCGTATCCTACTAATACATGTTTCATTACAGGCTTTAAAGGATATTCGGTTCAAAGAGGTACAGTCGGAGAAAAAGCGTCGGAGTGCGCTTCTATTGCAGCGCTTTCTATGGTTCGTGGGCGTTTCGAGAAATGCGGTAGTTGTAGTATTAGCAGCAGTTTTGGCGTATATGGTGCATGAAGATAAAGGCGACCCACTCATACTGACTGGTAAATACTTTTATTTATTAATAATTACTGACTGTATACCACATTACTGACTGATATAAAATAAAATTTGATGTGGTATGTTGCGCATTAGCAGGAGAGGGGAAGTGAACATTTTTTTCCGTCTATAGCTAACATACATTTTTAAGACATTTGCAGCGTATTTTTACGCTAGAAGTAGTCGAAGTGAACTCTAGTATTAATAAATACATGTTATTTTATTAACTGAGAATGTAAGAAAATAAGTGGTGTACAATTCATCTGTGGTTACCGCTTTCATGCCGACCAGTGAGTATCTCAATAGCTGGATATGTAGTGACTAATCCCGAAACTCAAACTAGATCAGTCACTACGGTCGATTGATCAACACGTAGAGAACCAAATGAGCACATCTACTATCTCACTTCGTTCCTTGTACATCAAGCAATCAACACAATAAATAACCCAAGCCAAGGTTTTGCCTCTTAGGCCCTTGAGCTTGTTAGATCTGTAAATGAACGTCAGGCCAACAGTGTTAGTCAGGTCAAAAAAAATCGGCTGATACTAGAGCACAACACACGACGAGGGTCATTAAAAGGGGTCTTTATTAAGTGTATGTTAGTCGCGAATTAGTCTGACACAATTGCAATTTTCTATAGCCCGAAAAAATAGGGTAAACCTCTATACCTTTTTCTCTATATAATTGGATAATATAATCATTTTCATTTTTTCACATTCATTTTTTCTTACTACAGGCCACATAACACCCGGTCTACCTACACCCCGAGTACCTGCATTCCAAACATCTGTGGGAAACACTACATACACTGCTGGAGATATGTTCTCTCACCTCGGATCTGGGCTTCTTGTCGTCCCTTTGGTTGGAATTATATCCAATGTCGCAATCGCCAAAGCATTTGGTGTGTATATCTAATCATCGCTTCTTTGACCTAACATTACTGTTTATGTTACGCAATGAATAATTTTCTATACCTATTGTTTTTTTTTAATAAAAATGATAAAACCAATTAAATGTGAAATTAACAACCATTTATAAGTATTAGAATATGTATGTAATAGTACAGAGAGTTGTATCTATGGCTTAAATTATTACAAAATAAATGAGACATAGTTTTGCATACGTCACGGGTATCTGTATTAAACATATAATAGGAGCATTGTTATATATTTCCATTATTCTTGTTCCAAATCCTTTTTTTTTTCTCGAACTGACTACGCTATTGGGTCTTTTAGAGGCCTCTACAGCTTCACCGGACTACGTTCCAAATCCGTAATGAAATAATTTTATACACATTTCTGAGGTTCAATTGAATTATTAATTATTATAATTATATTTCAACGGAAACATTATTTTAATGATTATATTTTATAATACAGTTCTTCACAGTATACTATTTTATAGAACAGCGCAATAACTATAATAATACTAATGTCAGCTTATAAAAGTACCACGAATGTATCAAATACCTCTTCGAGAGGGAAGTAATGAGCATTATAACCACGCCAAACCACGGTGTATTGGCAATTTCAAACTTCGAGAAATTCTCAGTTCTATATCTTTTCCATTTATAATGGTACAAGAATATATCTGAGTTTCAGGTTTTCTCACGATGTTTCCTTTACCGTCAGCCGATTCTGTTGTGAATTTTAATTAGTTAATACACGTGAACTCCGAATTTGTACATGCCAGGTTTCGAACTTGCAGACGTATCGAATCGATATTCTACATGCCATGACTCAACTACTCTACTACAACGGATTAAGTATTACACATAGTGTTATGTGGCATTTCTTTTTTTTTTTTTTTATCGTAGATCAGCAAAGTGACTGTACTGTGCCTGATGGTGAGCACAGTATAATCCAAAAACAACGGCGACTACCGAGAGACACGATATCCCTCATCCCTCACCGGTCGCCGCTGTCATGCCGGCTTGCATAAATGTCTCTTCAGGTTACGCTTGAAGGACCCCATATTATAGGAAGGAGGGAACACACCCAATTCTAAAACCTACTCAACAATTATGAAACAAATCTAAAACGGGGTATAGTTTATAAGATGGGTTTTCAAAATAAAGACAAGGTCAGCCTTTACGAACCTTTGATGGCACATTTGCACATAAATATATTCATCTTCGGCTTCGCACTGGGTCATGATCTTAGTTGATGTTATTTATCAAGCTGAGAACATAGCATTTACGGAGCCACCAAGTTTTTTATTTATTCGTTCTGTGAGAAAAGCTGTCGCTTCAAGATAAAATATGGTCGACGTTTATAATAATTCTGTTTGTGTCGTTGGAGATTTAATCTATGTGATGTCATATCACAAATGTTGAATAATGATAATATATGGTACTCTATAAAATTAAAGGTCTGGAGTACAAATCAAGTATTAATAAAACGTTGAAATAATCGTTTGAAATAATGGAGTGTCTATAGATAACGTAGGCGAAATTAATTCTAACTAATATTGTAAATGCGAATGTGAGTTTATTTGCTTGTTACGTTTTTATACCTTAATTACTCAGTCAATCATTATGAAATATATATGTACATGTACATACAGTACATGATGTCAGGTGTACAGTTAAGGGCATAGTTATTCAGAATAAGAGTCCTGTTCCGTATATACATAGTCTACATTAAAATGAGTGAAGCCACGGACAAAAGCTAGTATTCACTAAAATATTAATTGCAAATTACTATTACATACAAATATCACTTTGTGTTATTTAGAAAATACATTCGATTGAATTGTATAGGAAATATACACACCGGCATATTATAGGAAGCAA
>AP028440.1:12320919-12400947 GCA_036509395.1 Antheraea yamamai | reverse complement strand
TTATTGTAATTTTAATGACGAGGAAACTTAAGTACGAAATAAAAGTAGATAAGTAAATGGACTTAATACATTCGGGTTATATATATATGACAGAGGTGATTAAAGAGTGATAAGCTTCTAACAATTGTTACTGGCGGTCGTGAGGTTGTTCTATCGGTCCGTCAGTTGTAAAATACGAGCCGTCAGATGTTGGAAAATGTCATTGTATTATTGAATGGAAAATATAACACGTGTTGGCTATCTATCTGTGGTGTTGTTTTTTGCTTTCTGAAGATGTACGAGGAGGAAGGCATCCCTGAACATAGCATTCTTGCAGCCTCTCCCTCATATATATATTATTAGTCACTGTTTTTTTACATTAGGTTCCACACGGACGGAGCTGCGGGTACAGCTAGTAATAAATAAATTAAAAGTGTAAAAAGATGGCCGGCTTCCTATTAGACACCAATTACAAAATTAATTAAATGAATAATGATAATGGTTATTATATTATTAACTAAAAATACCTATTTTTGCTTAAACATATGTTTTATAATTTCATTTAATGTCCTTACAAAGTTTTAACAAACTATTTTCGAAAGTCTATACCTAAGTATGAACTTGGCGCTTTAACAATAAAACACTGGAGTAAAAAACACCGACTATAAATGATAAGATATAATAAAATAGAAATTATAAATACAGCTGTAATCTTGAGTAATTAGAAAAGATACTGGTGAGGCAGCTAGGTTTTTATCAAAGGACGTCATCACGATCTATGTTTAAATATAGATTTTCCAGTAAGCGGTTTACGTTGAAACGGAGTAAGTAAATTATTTCTAATAGATTTTATAATGAAAAAATAGGGTGTGTTGTAAAGACACGATAGAAGTGAAATTGTTTGTATTACAGGGAAACATTTTATATTACATAAATATGACAAAATGCCAACGTCACGTGGTGGTGGTCACCATTCGAAGCACTGACTGCGCCCGACGTTGCTTAACTTGAGACAGGAACTGGTGTTTTCGACATTTTATCCAAGACAGTGTTTACTCCCACCACTTTCGTCAGACAAAAGGTTGCTGATCAGATTTTCAAAGCACCCCAAAAGAAGTTTCACTTAAAAAATGTACAGCGGTAACAACCGCTTTTTGTGTGATTAAGTTACCAGGAAACGGTGAATAAAAATGTAGGTTTATCGCACTCAAAACCTTTATGTTACCATAAATCGTGAGAAAAAACGCTATAAAGTTTCAAAAGACGTGGGTAATTCTTATGCGATTACAATGCCACTAAATCTTCGGAACTCGTTAATCGAACTTTCTGGAGGTACTTGTTGGCGTCTGACGCCAACTGCCTTTGGCAATCTCGTTCGCTCTAGGCGACGCCAATTTAAATGATAAAATTCAGATCCCTCAAAGGATAAAATTCAGATTATTCCGCCCTAGACTAAATTAAAAATCAAATTTTAATTTCAACATCAGACCGTTGTCAGTCTTCAGTAATAGATGCGGAATATTAATTTTTATATGACGAAGTAAATCACCGGAATACATGCATACAATATTTGGTTTAAATAACACACACATAACTGACGCATATTTCATAGGAAACGACGAAATCACATATGCGATTTTTTTAAATTGATTACGGTATTCGTGTGACGTGCTTTCAAAGCTTCATCGGACTACATTATATGTGCGACTATTTTACATTAAATATAAAGTTTTTATTTCCATAACATTACACAATACAGATCACCCCACATACATGGCACACAGTAGATACATATATAGTGGAAGTGTTTTCTTTTTTCCTTTATTCGAACTGAAGGTTAGTCAACAATCATATTCAAAATAGACGTAAACGTTGTTAAGTTATGCAGATATAATTATATGATTCACTAAGGTATACGGGTATGGATATCATAGCTAGTTTAGATTAGCTAGATTCACGATGCTGCGTAACCAACGCGACAACCCAAGATGAGGTGTGCCGTGCACCCTTGAGCTGGTAGAAAAAAATCGGTTGAGTGTCTTAAACGCTCATGTTAGTAACCCGGTGAAGCTGTAAATGCCTGCCAGGACTTTGAAAACAAAAAATCCATAACTGGGGAAACAGTAATGAGTTACTATAAATCAATTTTTGTATATTTCTAATGTATTTACTTATTGCGTTTAATATTCAAAACATTATAAGCCTTTCTCAGTTCACCATTTACCATGAGCCTATCCCAATCTAGGGTATTGTATCTGATCCTTAGCGTAAAATAATCAATCGCTGCCAGCTGTGTTTTTTAGATCGTCGCTTTCTATAGTCGGGAAGTTTAAAATTATTGCCTTTACGAAATGTCCAGAGCAATATTTTATTTTCAACACAATATCTTAAATTGATGACCCAAACTTTATACCAAGTTTGTATTTGTTCATTTAACCGTCAGCACGTACTAAATCCCCTTTTACTGCATTCGTAGTCTTACGCCACCACCCGAGGCGAGGCGTTGGAGCTCTGCCAATGATCTGTCCATAGTGTTTGAAGTACGACGATCTGATGTGCATCAAACTGCTTTTATTACGAATGCTTTTATTAAAAACCTTTTCTGATCCACTTCAATTTATTCTCCTTTTGACTCAAAGAGGTGGGTACTTGACTGTCTGTGTGCTTAGTGTTGGAATATTGTTCACGTACTGAACAAACGCGAGTCACGTTTGAGTTTTATAGCATTTTAGTCTACCGTGTATATTATTGTACAGAGGATATATCGCACTGCTATTACAAAATCCTCGTAACTCGAAAATTGTATCAATTGAGATTTTATTTAATCTAAATAGAAAAAGTAATCTACACCTCAGTAAAACAGTTATAAAGTCTAAACTGAAGCGCTAATAGCGCTCTAACCAACGCTTAATGAACTGCTAACGACTTCTATCCCTCACCAATATTGCATCATTTTTAGTTTCGAGAAAGAGCGATCTGGCGAAGACGTATCAGTCACTATATCATGTAGATTATATCATAAAGCAATATTCTTTTATTAACCTAATTTTTAATAAAAATTTATAGTTTCAAAATCTTTCGGTAGATAACGAGAAATCAGGTTTTCATGGATTCTGAAAAAAGTGATTTTTGAGTTACGACCGTATTGTAATAGCAGTGCGATATTTATTCGTAAACAAGTATTTATTTAGCAACGAGTGAGTAGTGAGATTCGAAAGTGTAATGGAATCAGTAGCCTTAAAAATTATTCTATCTTGTAATATGTTTTTAAATATTGTACGGAAATTTGAACAGAAAAATCAAGTCTTAATATGCATAATGTAGCAATAATATTTCCATAAGAACATTGAAGCGAGCTCCATCAGAGGCATCGGTCGCCGTACGTCGGCGACACGCGACTTCGCTAACAAAATCTACATAAATTTGCAGTTTACTTGTTGTTACACGCGATTTATGACGTGAAAAATTGTTTATTTATTGATATTTTAATACGGCTTCATATTAATATTAATCGTTATAATTTTGGTAAACTGTAACCTTACAGTAGTCTAAAGAAAGCGAAATAAGTATATTAAAAAGGGCTGGAAAATGCAATCGACCATATACTTACAATTAATGATCAGATAGAATATATCTGATTCACTACGAAGTAATACTTTTGTTTCTAAGAAGTTACATTTTATTGAATAGAGTTAAGAAAACTTTTTATTAAACAATTATTATATTAAGAGCTGTAATTACAATCTAGTAAATTCTATTGCCTATTACGGAAGTTTAGGAACAACTAAAATTCAAATTATAAGAGGCGAATAGTATATTTTAAACCAAATACGTAGAAACAAAAGGAGAACAAGTCCCGGCTTCTTTCTCATTTGGCAAGTTTTCAACATCTAAAAAGCTGAAAATCTCTAAATGCTCATACGAATGAACCGTGTACTTACTACTTCGATATCTAAGTTTAGAAATAATGTTATTTGTTATTTATTCTGAATGAATGCTATTTAGAAAGGTTTAAAAATCAATAGGCTTCTTATATTTTAAAAGTAAGTTTTTCGGTTATCCAAAATTTTGTATATATATAATAATCGCATAATATTGAAAGTGTTTATCTTCTTTATATATAAATGTCTTCTGTACGTGTGTACGTCACTGAACACTTCCTAAACGGCTGGACCGATTTTGATGAAATTTTGTGTGCGTGTTCCAGTGGATCCGAGAATGGTTTAGATTCAATTGGACCCGGTAGGTGGCGCTGCAGTTGGCTTTTAGGATTTTTTAAAATTATCAAGTCAGGACAACGTCCGCCGGGCCCGCTAGTATGTTATAAATTTTCACGTATTTTAAGGAGGAGGTGTTAAAGGAATACCTAAGTCTCGTATATTTAATTTAAGTCCTAATTAAGCTATTTAGATGTCTATGTAAACTATAGTCTTTATCCCATAGGACTAATGAGAAAAATAGCGAGAAAAAAATTTGGTAGCAATTTTTTTTGGATATATCTTAAACGATCTGCTAATGTTTATGAGACGTATTTCAATGTTACAATAATAAATTTACAAATGCGACGACATTAAGCCTAGCTTCTGCCCGTGACTTGGTTCTTGTGGAATACTTACTTCGGGCTAACGCTAACACGCAGCAGAAGCTCTTAAAAGGAAAAAAAAATTTTGAATCATTATTCATTCGTGCTCCGCTCCTTTTGGTCTTAGCGTGATGATATACAGCCTATAGAATTCCTCGATAAATGAGCTATCTAACAATGAAATAATTCCAATTCAAGAAGTTCCTGACATTAACGCGTTCAAGCAAACAAAATCTTCAACTTTATAACTTTGGTATAGAAGTATAGATATATATGTAATACTGTGTACAATAACTTTAGGCTTAATATTTGTCTACACATATACACACTGGTAATAATATTTTACATATTTATATAAATAAGTGATGACAGCATCCCTAATTTACTACTCTTAGAATATTTTATTTACCCATTGTCTTTGACAGGATTAGTGTATTAAGCACGTAACAAAGGTTCACTCCACTCCGTTCTTTTGTGAACAAATCTCGGCCATTTTAGAACGGCCCCAGGCAGTATCTTCTGAACTTTATTCCAATTATAAAAAAATAAATTAATCTTTTAACAGGTTATTTCGTTAAAAGGTAGATGGTTAAATTTACATTATTACTAGCGGGCCCGGCGGACGGTATCTCGCCCTGATAATAAAAAAAAAACCTTGACAAATCATATACCTAAACCTTCCTCATGAATCATTTTATCTACTGGTGAAAACCGCAAGAAAATCTGTTTAGTAGTTTTTGAGTTTATCGTGAACGAACAGACAGACAGACGCGGCAGAAGATTTTGTTTTATAATAAGTAATGATAATTCATATTATGACATGGTGGTTGATAGGACATATGATTTATATATAGCTGAAGACAAGATTAAAAGACAGCTAGTTATCAAGTGTAAATCCCGAAATACGAAATACGTGAACGTTGAATTATTTTTAATACGTAGGTTGTATTTACTCAAGGAATCAATAGTAAATACTGCATTGAATTCGATTATTGATTGATTAGTAGGTGGTAGAGCCACGCTGAAACTATTACTGGTTTCAGCATGAATAGGTCGGCTCGCCCTGGGTACTACCACCCGACCCACAGATACACCGACGTGAAGTAACAGTGCTTGCATTGTTGCGTTTCGTTTGGTCAGTGAGGGCGCCAGATAACGGTGGGTAGGTGTTCCGTCACCGTCCCCCAAACACAGGGTGGCAATGCACTTGCGACTCTTCTGGTGTTGCAAGTGTCTATGGACGGTTGTGGCTACTTAACATCAGGTGACCCAACTGTTCGCTTGCCTCTTATGATTAAAAAAAAATAGTTCAGTGGTAAGACGGTTCGAGCATCGCGTCGCTTGACGTTGATTCTAATTCTTTGCAGATAATCCAGAGCTTTTGATGAAGAAAAATATCGTGACGAAACCATAGCATGAAGAGGCTATTTCTAAGTCCGCCTAGTTAACTAACAACCTCCAGTTGTAAATCTATCGTCAAGCATCTATACGTGTATTCCCACAGTTATATTTGAAAGCTTGTTGTCCCTTGTGTTTATCATGTTAGACCACATCGTTATTTAGCATCAGGTGAGTTTGTAATCAAACGCTAATTAATTCTTATAACGTAGAAAAAGAAAATCCTTACTATGGCTCCACTTAAAAAAATTCCTTTGTTAATAGCCAAATTTGCATTCGAAGTCGTTCTGTGTGACGCATTCAAACAACTCTACCACGAAATCACCAATACGAGTACTTCTTCTATTATTTTAACATTTTAATTGATTCTGGGAAATTGTTACAAGAAATTAAAAGGAATTTGTTTTGTATTTCGGTCATAACAAGAGAAACAATAGGTAGTACAAATAATTGAAGCGTATTATTATTCAATCGAGTACTCTATTGTATACAATAATACAATTGGAACAGAGTTGAGAATACTAAGACAGGTTTTCAAATAATTCTCTTGAAAATACTTCAGCTAATCTTGATTACAATAAAATTGAAATTGAAAATATTCTAAAGCCAATAAAACTTTAAGTTATCGGGTGAAATTTTGATATTTTACTTAGAAGTATCGTGTTTAATATTGGACCGAGTCTTTTAGATTTATTGTTTCAACTTGTATTAAGAAATTGTTTTTATAATACTTTACACAGTATTTTTTTTATTTAAAGAAAATGTAACAAATTATTGAGTGTAAATATTTATTCGTATTGTCATTGCGTCTCAGGGGATTATCGAATTATGCTAGGTTAGACACCTTTGGTGGATCGACAAACGCGGGTCTCATAAATTCGACGGGGTCTTGTTTGCCGATAATTTATGTCCGGGAAAACTTGGCCCTTCGAGAAATGTTCACGATACAAAATTATTCATAGCCTCTAAGTAAATCACTTCACACAGAATAGGACTCACAAACGTCATGGAACGGCATTTGCAAATAATCTCACAATTAACAGAAGAATTCTTTAGGATTATTTAACACGTTATGTTCTTGAACTTTGACTAATTTCTGTAGTAGCGTATGTTCTCCTATTCATTTAAACCCTAGACTGTATAAATCTATAAAAATTTACACTCCATACAAACGAATGTGGGCCTCATAAGGCACAGGTCAACAAATTGTTGACAGCATAAGCTTAAAAAATACCACCTGATGTATTACAAAACTTTGAAAAATAACAAATTATGTATTGTAAAATCATAATTTTTATGTAAACTGTATTTTTAAATTATTTTGTCATTTATTCCAACTTTTTTATTAAACCATGTATATTCTAGTTTACGATGAAGTTAAATGAAAAATATTATTAAAAAAAATGTTCTGCCGCTTTGAGATTTGGGTCTTAAAAATTCATCAAAGGGTTATTAATACTGAATAAAAAAATACTTATATTTAAATTAAATACAGGTGTATTTGATTGTAGATGATTGCCAGCCTTCAAAAGTCAAAAGTTCGAAATTCTCGGTAAGAAAAAGGTAGAAGATAATTTAATCAACAATAAGTAATCGACCTTTTTAAAATAATAATAAAAAATAATGACAAATATAGTCTATAAAATATAATCTAGAGCTATTAATTGTAAAATGCATAGCAAAAAAATCTTTTGTATGAAAATAAACTTGGTGTGACAATTATCAAATACTAGCGGGCCCGGGTGATGTTGTCCAGACAGACAGACGTGGCAGAGGATTTGTTTTATAATATCATTATTATTTTATAACATAGTATAAAACAAATTCCTCTACCGCGTCTGTCTGTTCACGATAAACTCAAAAATTATTGAGCGGATTTTCATGCCGTTCTCACTCTCTCATTCATCGTTATATGGAGATTTTTAACCCATTTTTTTTAATATTCCCCGTACGATTTTACTAATATTTTCGTTCATACAAATCATGTCATGACGATCACAAACACAATAAAAAATGTATTGTTCTGTCGTCTTGAAGTAAGTAAGTTAAGTTATGCGCTTATATACAATTGGCAATTGATTTTATATGGATAAACAAATTATGTAAACAAGTATAATGCTACTGCCAGTTTGTTATTTTCATTGATTCATTTTTATTCAAATAGCACTAAGTGCTTGTTAAGTTAAAAGGTACAAACCAATTTATTTACAATGAAATTGTCAGGACCCATTAGTCGCCAAGATTACTAAGCAAAATATATCGCCGCTGCTTCCAATCTCTTTGATTACGAAGAGATTACATTTGCGTTAGAATATAAGATAAATAACTAGCCGTTACGAAGACTTTTGAAATTTAAGTAAAGCTATGTTTTAAGAAAATCCTTAATTGATAGAATTATCTTAACTGGTTTTAAACGGCTGATAATAAAATTTTAAGTGATAAAATAAATGATCAATTCTTTTGATTGTCTTTGTATATTTCATGGGTAAAATCATAAAAATTTCGAGAGTGGGCCTATATTATAAAATATAGAGTCAAATAATACAAGGTTATAAACAAATATAGGTAAACATGACATTTCAAGATTCGTACTATTCTAGCTATTCGAATACCTTCTTTGTTATTAAATATATAAACCAATTATGCACAAAATTCAGTACTGTGTCGCATTGCTAGAACCTATAATGATATATATGATACCATAGACATATTTCGTTATTCACGGAATACGTTTAAAGGCGAAATTATAAAATTAAATCGCGCTATTATGTAAACAACATTATTTAAAAAGGTATAAGCACGTAAATATACACGCACAGGAATCGCAAATACACGCATACACACGCTCGCTCATTCACACACACATTTACACACCTACACAGCATATACATCCACCTAAGTACGCACACGTACCCACTCACATATAGTTTTAAGGCCAGTACGGGATATATGTTTTCGTGTTACTTATATAACTATTATTACTAGGTATTAATCACTTTGTTGTATTAGAGAAATTCTGTTTTGGCTGTAATTATTACATATTATTTTATAAAAACCTATGTAAGCTATTGAATTTCCAAATAAATAAATAAAACGATTAAAATGATTTTAGCTCTTGTTTAATAACAAATAACTTTAACACATTCAGCTAGAAACATATCTACGGTGGAAAGGATAATTTAATAACATGTTAACATTATTAAATTCACGTTAAACATCTAATACTTCCATTATCGATATGTAGCTTAAACCTGTGATTTATACTCAGGCATAAGCATATTAATGAGTATTGCAGCAAGAAAGACTCAAGTGTCATATTATCAGATATTTAGTAAGTACTCTTTGTAACGATTTATTACATACAATGATAAAATTCATAAATGTTAAGGTATGTTAACAGTGGCTTTTTAAATGCTGGAAATAATGGAGATTTGCTAGACCATTCTCTAACTCTTACCATGATTTATCTACTCTATGATATTCACCATTCTGTTCACCCAGATTTTTTTTATCATAGGAGGCAAACGGACAGGTGTATCACCTGATGTTAAGTGATCACCACCGTCCATAGACACTTGCAAGACCAGGGGAGTCGCAAGTGATTTGCCAACCTGTCTTGAGGGAGAGGGGGAGTAAGGGAACGGGGAAGGGGAGGTGGGCTTCCGGTGTTCTCAGTGACCGAACGAAACGCAACAATGGAAGCACTGTTACTTCACATCGGTTTTCTGTGAGAGGGTGGTAGTACCTCGGTCGAGCCGACCCATTCATGCTGAAACCATTAATAGCTTCAGCGTAACTATACCACCTACAAAAACCAGTTGGTAGTATTTAGTATCTTTTAGTGAAATATCATACTGGAGACGGACAATTCAATCAGAACAAACGGAATTCGTATTTGTGTTACATAAAATTAAGATACCCAAACATACTATGTGGAACGTCTCAGATTTATTTCTATCGAAGCTCGATTATGTGGTTGCAATGTATCTCATGGTCAGTACATTGCGATGACAAGCAATGGCGACCATGGAGAGATCTAGCATCCATCACCAGTCGCCGCTGTCATGCCGGCATGCATGCCTCTTGATTATTGGATATACTTACACTTTTTTTAACCGACTAACGCTATTAGCCTGACGGGCCTTCACAGCTTTCCGGGCTACTAATATGAGCGTTTGAGACACTCGGTCGCTGCTTGGCAACATACATACACCTTTAAGAATTTATTATTATATGTATAATTACTGTAATTAATCCTCACTAATACTATAAATGCGAATGTGAGTTTGTACGTTTATCATGAAATTTTGAATACATATTGTCAGTGGTGCAGGAAAGGTCAGGATACCTCTTATCACCGCGGGATAGACCAAATTTACAGTAACGCAAGCGTATCCGCGAGAAAAAATTAGTTATTAGTATTTTTCGTTGGTTCAAGATCCTTTTATTTCTATTATTTATTTTTATTTATTAAATATTTAATACTAATAATAGTTGTGTTTATTAATATTTACTATATTTTATGTATAGAGGTGAAAATATAAGCACCGCACCGCTTGCCCCACTTCTCTATGACAAGAAAACGCAAACGCGTAGTGTTAATAAAATCGCAGTTTCTTAAAGCTTTCATAACTTTATATTCAAGGAAGCTATTATGATATATTTTTTTGGATTTGACCATGTGTTTAAGAAGTGAAAACAAAAATATTGGTCGAAATATATTGAGAAGTCTTTTATTGATGCCGCACTACGGCATACCTCTAACGTTTTATTTTACATTATTTTATCAGAACAAACAAATTTCCAAGTAAGTTGCAAAAGGGAAATAAGAAATGTAGGTATTTGTTTTAGACGACGTGTAATCGCGGTGTGCCAGCGAATTGTACCGAATGTAGCAGATAAGTGAAATTTATGTATAATGATATCGACTCTTGCCCCTCGTATCAGTGTGTATGCTTCGATGGCGTGACTAGATACGTTGGTAATTTATGATGCTTGACAATTTGGGCTAAATTAATCAGATAATACGGATGGAAACCTCCCGAGTAAATCATGTTTGGGAGATTGTTTTGTTTATACTGAACTAAATTTTAATATATGTCGTTTTGATAAATTAAATAATGTCTGTTTAGAGGGAGGAAACAAACGGATTTTGTTATAGATAAAAAATATTGGTATTAAACATCTATAGCGAGAGGTCAGATGGACGGATGACGTGGCGACGCGTCACCACGGTATGCATCGCTACGCTATATGATTTTGTATTTAATATTATTTTTGTATTTGTATTGAATTTGTATTTAATATTTAAAATTAAAATTATAGTATAAATTTTAATTAGGTATTAGTCATCTTTTTTTGAAAAAAAAAAAACTTTATATTTTGTCTTTGATTATACCATACATGTTACCTGCCGTAAATTATCCTTTTATGTATATCCTTTTATGTTTATGTATAGTATTACTTATTCCCTGTAAAAAATAATTTCGATGTTTCACATCTTTGAGGCGTCCCGCGGCGGCTCACTTTTTTGTATATATAAATTTGTACACAAGAATGTTATATTAATATTTTATACTAGCTAACACCCTGCAACTTCGCCTGTGTCGTTTATTATCAAAATAATATATTGTATGTTCAGAGGAATAAATATAAGCACCACAGCACTTTCCCTCCGTATCCACGCTAAAAAAACACACATCGCTCAAAGCGTAGTTCTTATAAAAATCAAAGTATCTTAAAAGTGTATCTTATAGTAAGTGCCATTCAATAATAATGACTATTTTCGAGAAATCCACAGTCCATCGTCAGTCGCGACTGTCACGGCGTCCTGTAAGTCCATCGATAGTTGGATAGTCCTTCGAAAAGAGAACCATCCTTTACTATTTAACATTATACGAGTATGTGTGGTGATCTTGACTTAATGAGAGATAATTGTAATTAATCTTCAAAATGTTATAGGATTGCATGTTAAAGTTTATTAAATATGAAACAATATTATATGAAGCTATTTTTTATATAGGAACCGAGTATTGGATGTGTAAACCAATACAAATTAAATCGAAATCTATCCTGTAGTTTTTGAGTGATGCGCTCACAACTGCAACACAACTCTAATATTTTATTTATTTAGATATAATAAAACTTTCTCATATTTATTACCCCTTTATTTTCTGAAAAAAAAATCACGTATAAACAAATATATTTGGTAAAATCTCCTTTTGAAGTAGGTTAAAAATAAATGTTTTTTTTTTATGTTAAAAGAATTGCAAAAGAGTATGAGGGCATTTGATGTAAAGCGGTCACAGCATGACCATGTAACTAAATTCGGTAAAAAAAGTCTGCAGTTCAGGTAACATATTATATAGCGTCAAATATTGATAAGCTGATGATTACCACTCTCAGTAATTTCATCAAAAAACGTGGATTTAATTTCTATAACAAGTTTGAGCTGTCAACGAGAGAAATATTATGAAAAAACTGTAGCTTGACTGTAGGGGCATTTTAGTATACTCTGAATTTAAAGTTGTGTTGACGTATTTTGGCAGCTATATTTGATATTGATCTCAACGGATGGCATTGACATATTTAGATAAGATTATACGAAATTCTGGATAAAAAGTAAAATTATAAAAAAAAACTCTAAATACTGTCGTGCAATGGCGTGGTGATTTATTTTTTATATCATAGGTGGCAAGCGAACAGGCGGGTCACCTGATGTTAAGTGATCACCGCCGTCCGTAGACACTAGCAACACCTGGGGAGTCGCAAGTGCGTTGCTTGTGTTTGGGGGAAAGGAGTAAGGAGAGAAGAGGGGAGCGGAGGGGAGGTGCGTCTCAGGCGCTCTCACTCACCGAACGAAACGCAACAATGCAAGCACTGTTACTTCGTGTGGGTGTTTCTGTGGGTCGGGTGATAGACGGGCGAGCCGACCCATTCATGCTGAAACCAGTAATAGCTTCAGTGTCGCTCTACCACCTACAATATGCCTATACCTTTCTTCAGGAAGAGGCGCATGGCCCTGCAGTGGGTTTACAGTGTGATTGCGAACATCTTTATTTAATCCAAAAATTATTATAAGTACTTCTACTGTACACAAATTAGTTTATACGCTCTACTGAATACAGGTGCGATAATTTATTTCAATTATGTTATTTTATTTAACTATGCCTGCGGCTTCACACGCCTTTGTTATTATTATTTGTAGTCAGCGGTTGAGTTATAAACGAAAGTTATTTATGTATTCTAATATCTACATATACCGATTTTCATGGCGGTTGCTTCAACAACATAGACGTTGATATGCTTAAATATGGTATATATGTAGAATATAAATGACGAGATATAAAATGTTGAGTCTGGATTATTTAAGATGAAATGTAATTTTTAATATTTTATGATTTAATTTATGTTTTACGAAGTTACTGTACTATTATTTTTAAATTAAGATGTCAAACGTCAAAATGTCAGAAATAGGAGATAAATTAAGATTAACTTTTCAAGAACGAAGATTTGTTTTACCTTGATATAACAAAGATTTACATTTTAAAGACCTGATTTACTAGAAAGTCTATAGGAACTATATATAGGAACACGACTCTAATAAATTTCATTTGGTAAAAAATTATCAATATTGTATAATTCTTTAGTCATCCCGACTAATATTTAAAATACGAATGTGAGTTTGTTTGACTGTTACGTTTTCACGCTGTAACTACTCCCCGAACCATCACGTACTTTTGCATACATGTTCTTAGGAGTATAAAGAGCACTAGAATACTTTTCACCTCAACAACAAAATAGTGATGCCGAGAGATATGTAAAGTCTAGATTAAGGCGAGCGAAGCGGTGGGCAAAAGCTAGCTTACCATAAATTTAAGGTAAACTTATAATTTCCTATATGTAGTTCTCTCTGTATTCCCAATGGGTATAATTTAAAATTTCTTTATTATAAAAAGTGTGTGTGTACTTATGTACACGCGTTAGAAGTTATACTTCTTTGGCGTAACAAGATAAAAATATTTTCAAAAATTTTATCTTTCGCCTTATTCTACGTTTGTAGAAAAAACGACACTAACAATAGAAAAGGGATATTTAATACATTGAAAGTTTTAATACAAAGAAATACAAAGTAACAAAATGTTGACTATAGCTAACTTCAGCGTGTCGGTTTTTCGTGACGGTGTGCGCGCGTCGTAATAACTTCAGGGTGTCGGTTTTTCGTGACGGTGTGCGCGTGCATCGTAAAAATTTACTCTCATCATTATTCCCTAACGCGCCAAAAGAAGTATAACTTCAAAAACTTATTGGTTTTTAATGCGAAGTTCGTCATAGATGAACAAAAAATCATTAACTTGTTGTGACCTTGGATAAGTTAAAGCGTCGAGCGTCCTTCAATATTTAACCCACAGGTTATAACGAGCATCAAAATATTGTGTAATAAATTATCCCGAAAGTTTATTTTCACCATAACGAAACCTCCAAACACTTTGGGGTTGGATATCATTAAAACAAATTCATTCGCTTTTCATAATTGTTTTAAATATGAATACGTAACAATGTCTGTCTGGCCCACCTGTTACAACATAAATTTGGCTGTCTGTTATAACAATGTTGTATTCGTTTTACTAGAATGTTTGGAAGATTCATTCATTTGAATTATTTATTTATATGCAATAATTTATGTTTAAGAAAATGAAAGTTTAGACTTTAAGGGTGTTATTATAAAAAAGTTAAATACTTAGTTTAAAAAGGTTTCGAATTTAATGCACCGCGCTCGCCCGAGGTAAGTTCACGTTATCCTTTTTCGCAAGTCTAACCTAACGTAACCAAAGCCAGACAAAAGAGCAAGATGGCGAACATTAAGCGACCGCGGTGCATTTAATTCAAAACCTTTTTAAAGCAAGCATTCAATACGTATTTAACTTCTCTGTAATAACACCGTAAATGTCTATAATCATTCATTATATTACTTTTACTTAACTTAAACTTTAACTATTATGTTATTTTTTCGATGATAATTTGCATTAGTGAAAACAGCATTTTGTTTCTCATATCCACTTTCGTTTCGATTATCGACAATGATCAAGTGTAATTAGTATGTATTGACTTTTTAAACTTAATAATTAATAATTAAAAAAAAACTAACTTAATTGAATGCAAGTGTTTTACATATGCAACTATTAAAAACGAAAGCATACAAGTTTACATAGCACAGATAGTTTGTAGTTCTAAAATTATTATCATCATTACATAGTGTAAAACAAAGTCCCCTACCGCGTCTGTCTGTCTGTCTGTTCGCGATAAACTCGAAAACTATTAAATGCATTTTCATGCTGTTTTCACCAGTAGATAAAGTGATTAGTGAGGAAGGTTTCGGTATATAATTTGTCAAGGATTTTTTTTTATAAGCAGGGCGGGACAACGTCTGCAGGGCCCGCTAGTTTTATATAATTTAAGATAAATGCCACATTTTACTCCCCTCCAAATGATTTTATTCGATTTCATTTACGAGAAACCTTATTATTATCAATTAGTCTTTGTGTTAGTTGACTGGCAGACAATTGTATTGTAACTGAAGATTACCTACATGATATTTGGGCAAAACAAATGGCATGGTGACGCACACATAGGTAAAGTAATATTGGAACGGCACACTGTCTTAGATAAAATGTGGAAGTAAGATGGCATATTCCCAATATGGGTGGTAAAAAGAAATAGTTATATGTTGCTTAGATACGGGCGGATTGACGGGGCAGTCGTTAAAAATAAGCGAAGTAGTCAAGTTTTAACAAGGCGCTATCGAAGCGCTTATGATGTACCTATGTAAATAGTTATAATATTATTTCTGGCAGAATGTTGGTATTATTACGTTATTCGAAAACGTATGACAATTTCTTGTGGACTTTATTCTAAAATACGAAACGTGAGATGTTACAAACGTCGGATAGAAAATAAAATAATAGAAAAGTATAACATACCTAATATTATCTTAGATAAACTTAATTTAATTTTTGCTAAACCTGAGGATTTATTCGACACCAGCGTAAATTGCTATACCCTATTCAGAGCTCATGTGTAAGAATTATTTAATACTAGTTGGCGTCTGTCGCGGCTGTCTCACTGGCTTAAAGAAAATGAGACGAAATCTTCTCGTTATATATAAAATGGGAACTAAACAACTAAACGTCAATCTGTCAGTTCTGTCAATATTTCTGAAGATCACCATATTGTTTTCTGTTTCAATGTTTTTTTTATTGAGTTTTTTTAATATAACATTTTCACATTACGATTTTTGAAATGTTTTTTTCATATGAACCTTGTTCTGATAAGTGCCGCCGTTATGTAGTGAAAGCTTTAATGCATTCGGTAATTGATTTTTATTTATCTCTAACTATAAGATATAACCTTTAGTAGTAATACATACGTAATTGTAGGTAAATAAATAATTCAACCACTTTACTTCGATTGACATTGCTCTATCTCCTATATTGACAAGGAGGCGTTAGCAAAACTCGGTATCATTCGATATCTTCACAATGGATATATTGTCGTGCTACTTTCTCGACCTCGTGTCTAAAAATAACAGAATAAATCCTTAGTGGTCCGTACAGACTACTTTAGAAAGGTTGCTTTAGAATTTACAAAACATAATTAATTATAGAGAAGGATGATTTTGCGTTTGAGAATATATTAAATGTGTACCTAATAGATTTCAGTAAAAAGATCATGGCATGGTGGTAGAGTTTTATTCTAAGTGTGCCTGCCTAGATACCGTCAACGATCTGTCTCCAATCATCTCTGTTACGGTAGCTGTACTTGAGAGACAGTTTCTCTAAGTTCAGTGTGTTTAACATCCTTGCTCACAGTAACGTCAAGTACAATTTTGGTCAAACGCCAAGAAATCTATAAAGCACAACAAATGCTTAAATAAAAGAATATATACCATATTAATATATATGATTCAGAAATTTACTTAAACTTAAAATGAACTATACTTATTACGGTCTTATATAGTCTCTCTCTCGTGGTCTTAAAAACGAATATATGAAACACATTTATTTATTTTATAAATATATAGTATTTTGCCCTTTAATAAGACAGCTCCTACGCTAAGAATGAAACTATGTCGCGGGAAACTTTATAAAATATACACGACAACATGTAACGGATACAAAGTATATCTAGAATTAGAAAAGTAATTTATATGTGAAATACAACGAGGATACATAAAACAAGAAATAAAAACATAGAAGTGTTAAGCGATGGAAGTTTAAACAGAGATTTGGACCTGAGTTTTGCTCATTACCGTATAAATTTAATTAAACGATGTTTTAAAAGTCCTATCATACGTTTGGCTTAGAGCCACCGTAGTTTTAATAATATCATTAGGCGATGTCTCGCTTAAGCCACTTGTTTTCATTTATAAAGAAATAGCCGTCATTACGGCATAGAGCGAAGTGCTGTAAGCCGTTACAGCTTAAAACGGGCATTATTCTCGGTTTCTGTTCGTGTAACATCTAACTTTTACTTCAAACGACATTATACGGAAATCTTTTTGGTATGTTGAAATGGGTACGAAACGTTTTATGTTTTTCTAAGTCACGGCTGCTGGTACTACGTAAAAGTAATTAGGTTGTAGTATATTGGATGGTACAGTACTATATATACACTCGCCTGTAGACGCAAATAATCCACATAGAATTATGTACTCATATATGCGTAAGAACTACAGGCACACATATACAAAAGCAAAAAGTCTTGGTGGTCTGGTCGTTTGAGCAGTGGAATACCAATCCGATGTCCGCAGGTTCAAACCATGGCATGTACCAACGAACTATTTGGAATTCGCGTACGCTTACTAATTTAAATTGGTAACACTATCGGCTGACGGTGAAGGAAAACATCGTGAGGGAAGCTGAACTTGAGAAATGTTCTTGTAGTACTACCGTATGTGAGAAAAGTATAGAGCTGTGGATTACTCGGAGTTTGAAATCGTTAAGGCTTATAGCGCTGTAGTAGGGCTCGTACAGGCTAATGATGATGATATACAAAAGATAAATACAATGGTGACGATGTAATGATAAAGAAATTCAAGCTGACTTGCTGAATACCAACTATGTCTCGTGGCTTTCTTTGTTGCAATCGTTGCATATACATTACTCGTGGCCAATGTTTAAATGTCTAATATTCAGCAGAAGTTGGAAAAGCTTAAAGAAAAGACAAGGAAGTGCGGTAGGATCCGTTTGGTAATAATAATAGCCTAGCAATAACATGCAAATAAAATACAAATAACATCATATTACTAAGATCAAATCAAACCTAATTTTGTTGAATTTTAAAAACCTTTGTGAGTTATTATTGTAATGAGAATCGAAAGAAATCCATTATAATTGTTCCATTAAGTGCAGAATATTCTGAAACGAATTTATTTCGATTGTATTAGAAATAGAGATTTGGTCGTGTTACTTGTAAGAATGTATTGAGAACGTCGATGCTTTTAGTAAAATTTTAGGTTTTTCTTCCGAAAAAGGATAATCTATTGCGAAGCCTACACCGCAGTCCATCTTACCATTAAAGAGCTAATGTAATGTTTTGAACGGTAATGGATGGGAGGTTTTTAAATTTTAATAAAATGTGTTTTATGACAAATATTTATAACTAGTTGATAACTGCCATTTCGTCTGCATTGTTAATTATCTTAAGAATATTTTTATATACATAGGAAAAAACATTGAACCCAAAAATATAGTACTTTGCTTATAATTTTTTTTTTGTAAACATTGTTATCAATATTCTCTTCTCCGGTGCACGTACACCACATCGCTTACCCCAATCTACACATCGCTAAACGTGTATTCCTCATATGAATCTTAGTTACTTAAAACTTTAATAACTTTGTATTAAATGAAGAATTCGTCATTTTTAGATAAGGGTCACCAAGTGTTTAAAAAGTAAAAGTAAAACTGAAATTGGAATTCTATCTAACAGTGTTACGTCATGCACGTATAACGGCAGAACACATAATAATTTTATTTATATAAATAATTTTACCTGCCTGGATTGCAACTACCATACAGTAGGAGCAATGTCCACAATAGCGTAAGTATGTCGCGTTCAGTACGTGTATATAAAGCATTTAAGTGGGATAATAGAATATCTGTGCTCGGATGTATTGTTATTAGTATGCATGTATGTCGAAATCAGTAAGTGTGTAGTTACCGAGAGACCGGCATGACAGCGGCGATTGGTCATCGATCTCTCTCGATGGTCGCCACTGTTTTTGGATTGTATAGGGTTTACCGTTAGGTCCAGAACAATCACCGTCGTGCTCGTATAAAAAATAGATAAGTTGGGGGTAAGGTTCAGGGGACAATTATAAAAGTTTGATGTTAGTCATATATGACGTCCTCCTACTCATTTAATCAATCAGTCACTCAAGACTAATCAGTAACAATAATAAAAGCGTTTATCTTAAACAACGGATATAGTAATACACTATGTACTTACGTAATAACTTTAGAGATGTGAACGGTCCGACGCTCTGTACGAGAATGATCCCCACTCCTCTTGCACCGTGTCTTGTGTAGTCTTGCTTCATATTAGCGTTATTTAATACTTATTATGATACACAAATACATTTTAGCGGTAGACGGGACTTTTTTCCCCCAACAAATATAATAAGAAAAAATAAAGTGTGTAATCAAAATATGGGTCCCTATTTATCAAATGTGTTCATTATATAATCACGACCACTCATTGATTTTGATGAGAGTAAGTTTAAAATACTTGGAAGATACTCCAGATTCACAATTTTTAACTTTGCTCTGAATTATTCTTGATAACACAGCATCAGTGTAGGCCGCGCGCATGAGCCAAGTTATTTGGAATGGAAAGTGTTTGCTGGGTCCATCGAGTACTAAAATGGTTGGTAATCGCGACTATCCAATCAAATTTATTTCTTATTGTAGCTCGGCAAAATTACTGTACTGTGCCTGATGGTAAGCACACTAAGCACAGTACAATCCAAAAACAATGGCGACCACCGAGAGAGATACTATCCATCACCGGTTGCCGCTGTCATGCCGGCCTGCGTAAGTATCTCTTCACGTTGCGCATGTCATAAGAAGAAGGAAACACACTGGCCTGGAGATTGTTCCACAGCTTCACGGTACGGCAAAGATAAGATATTGCGAACTTTTTAGTTCGTACCCAGATATGCTTTACCGTAAAACTGTGGCTCTGAAGCCCAGCGCGCGGGATGCGGTTATGAAAAGGAGAGGAAGGGATCAAGTTGAATAATTCTTCAGAACACTCGTCATGATACACACGGAAGAACACGCTCAGTGAGGCAATGTCTCTGTGCAACTGAAGCGGCTCTATGAACTCTGTAATGTCTGCATCATTAACAATAGGGACAGTCCGTGTTTGCAACCTGTCCAGGGTATCCAAGAGGTACTTTGCCGAACCATCCTAGAGGTGCGAGCAGTATTCCACGCAGGGCCGAACTTGTGCCTTATAAAGGAGATATAGCTGTTCAAGCGTGAAAAACCGTCGCACCCTGTTCAGGATTCCAAGTCTCTGAGATGCAATGCAGATCAAAAATTGACTTATTTTGTAACACACACACAATTACGTTTCTCTGCTGACATTCTTTTACTATACGGTCGTGAAAGTATAGTTCTAACTTTAAAATAAAACTGCAAATAACAATTATACGGCACATATAAGTTGAGCTCGGTCAGATTCCGAACTGTCTGAATTAAAAACAGGTTTTTTTCGTTAATATCCGTGTTTGTTTTATAAAGCCCCTTGAAGTACAGGTCTGACTTACACATTGCTGGTTTATTTTTAGACTCGGCTCTGTTAATGTACTTCATGTGATCGTAAGTGTGGCTAACAAATGACAACTGTTAAGAGAGAACCACCTAGCGTCTGTGGATACCGTCATAAATCTATCAAAGCTTAATCCACTACAAACGTATACTTTTCCTCCGTATATTTTCTTATATTTGCTTTAGTCCGTAATTCCATAAGGTATAAGGATAAAATACGTGAATAAACGATGATAAAGGTATATTTTCGGAATTATACGGAGACTGACAAAGCCTTAATAATGTCTCGCAGACAGTATCCGATTGTTCTTATAAACTCATGCCTGTCGAAAAACTTTTTTACTTACGAACAATATAATACAGAATTTCTTTCATCACATCGTATTTATCGAGTGGGCCCTATGGAATATTAAATGACTAATATTGTAAGTATATTTTACAGTTTGAACAAGGTGTTAGCCGCGACTTTGTCCGCGTGAAGTTTGGTAACAAATTTATCTTCAGTGTTAAGATGCGCGTGAGGCACGTACGTTCCTGGATACTGCTTTTCTAGTTTATTATATATGCACGGAAACCTATTCTTTTTTCAAAAATAAACATATTTATTCCGTATAACATTTACTATCTGCTATTGAAAGTACCGTCAAAGTAAGTTCAACCGTTTCGAAGATTAGCCGGAACAAACAGGCAAACAGACAATAATTTTAAAAATTGCTTTTTTGTTATAATTACCCTATAGACTATCATATTCGTTTCGTAAAAAGTTTTGACATTCCAATAATATATTTTTATTATGTGTATAAATTGGTACAATAGAGAGCAACAAATTCGATACTCATAAATGATCTTTCTGCAATTAATAAATGGAAGAAACTGTATTTTTATCACTAAGCAGGCATCGGTGCCATAGGTTGCAGTAACCATTTATCATAAAGTGGATTGCATGTCTGTTTGCAACATCATAACATTAAAAAATATATAAACGTTGCAATATTTTAAGACAGTTGTAAATATGTCCGTGGTTGGTGTGTTAAATCTATGGTTTTAATGAACAATACAATTTTCCCAAGAAGCCAAAAGATAAGATATCAATATATATATATATACCTTAGAGATATCTTTACTAATATTATAAATTCCAAAGTGAGTATATTAAAAGGCTCACGGTATCTATTATCAAGAAAAATATACTGTCCTCGAGGGTTAAATTAAATCTATATTGACGCAAGCGAAGCCTCGAGCAAAAGCTAGTGGAAATATAAATGAACGATGATAAAAACATGGACCGAATGTTCACAATTCCGTGTGACACGGTATTTCAATATAAGATATACGAAAATGTAGACGAATAACATTTTCTACCCAAATGCTTCATAACAATCATACATTACATTATATGTCATGTCATTTTTTCCTCGAACAACTTTCTATATTCTAAAAGTCGCTTATTGCTTTATCATTGTTGTAGCTATTTTAATATCAATCATAATAAAACGTAACATTTTTATGAAATACTAGACAAGTTTAGGAACTTACTAAACCCAATAGTAAATTATTCTTTTCCACTATTTCAGTCATATGGCGGTGATTGAAATCAATTTCATATCTTTTGTTGATTTATCATCGTTGGATTTGATAAAAAAACTACATGACACTGGCAGAATTGTGGAAATTTCCACAGGGACCAAAGACTAAATAAAAAAAGAGAAATACTAGCTGATGCCAGCGGTTTCGTCTACGTTGTCTTTTGTCTTAACATTGTATGTATTGGTGTTTTATTGTTATGTACAAAGTAAAAATATTAACACCACACCGCTTGCTCCACTTTTACACGACGAGAAAACATACATCGCTGAATGCGCGCAGTGTTTATAAAATTGTAGTTTCTAAGATTTTTAATAACTTTGTATATCGTCATAATTTTTTAGATAGTGGCTAAGTATCTAAGAAGTAAAATAAAAAAAATATTGCACTTTATCTAATAGATTTTGAGCGATGGGCGAACAAGCACCGCTGTCAATTTATTTATATAGAATAGCCAGTAAAATGTCTGCGTTGTTTTATTGCAAGTATGCCTTTTATCTGAATTATTTATCAATCCTGCTTAGTTTCTATGACACATCGTAATGATATATATCGTACATAATATTCTGAAAACTCGTTTAACTGCCAGTTAAAGTCTGGTAAAAATCGATTCAACCGGATTCAACCGTTTCGGAGATTAGTCTGAACGAACAAATGGACTTCAATTTTATCTAAATGTAAGGGTAAAGTTAAAAAATCTATAGTCCCGTTTTTAACACATCCCTTTATGATGGTAATAACATTATAGGGAGAAGGTTTGTGAGCTTTTTGTGTGAGTTTTAAGAGGTGGTAGAACCACGCTGAAGCTATCAGGTTTCAGCATGAATGGATCGGCTCGCCCGGGGTACTATCACCCGACCCACAGAAACACCGACGTGAAGTAACAGTGGTTGCATTGTTGCGTTTCGTTCGGTCAGTTAGATTGCCGGAGGCTCTCCTCTCCTAACTCCCCCTGCATTGACTCCTATGATATAAAAAAAAGATCATGGATGTCTCTTTGTTACTTTTTCACTCAAATACTATTGAACTGATTTTGACGAAACTTTCAGTATTATAACTTGTAAATCAGAATTAATACATTATTTAACAAGTTAAAATCAAAACGTTTACTAAACATTTTATAAAACTTGTTGATATAAGCGATCGACCCTAAAGTACGCCGCCCGCTAACGTAATTATTTTGTAAAAAAAAAAAACAAGTTGCCGAGTTAAACTCGTTATAAAAGTTTACCGAGTTTTTCTTGCCGATTAGTAGGTCGTCTATTACGGTTCGAGGTCGGTGGTCTTATGAATAGAAACCCATGGAAGTACGCTTTAAATTCTCTTTCCAATGTTTTCTTGTGCTCTAATACTCAGGTAATACGGTAACCGCAGCTGTTTTTCTGAATATGCTAACGATAATGCGACACTAACTCTGAATTACTGCTTCGTAGCTGAAAGTTTCTAACGTAAACTGCCTTATATAATATTCCAGACGACATATTATTATACTTCACCCATTTTATAATACAAATTTGGTATATTCAACGTTAAGGTAGATTCTAGTCTAATTTAAATGAAAGACTATTATTATAAAGCTGGAGGGTTTGTTTGTTTGGTTGAACGTGCTTATCTCAGGTACTACTGGTTCGATTTGAAAGATTCTTTCAGTGTTAGATAAGTCATTTATCGAGGAAGGCTATATGTTATATACCATCACGCAAGAATGTTTCAAAATCGGGGTGTTTTTTCCTTTTGAGAGTTTCCGTTTCGTGTTAGCGTTAGCCCGAAGTAACTATTCCACGCAGAAGAAGTGAAATAATAAATATGCTTTATATTTATGTTTATTGAAAACTATTACATATACCATACGATAAGGTTTTTACTAGATGCATTTCGAAAGGCGTTGGAATTTTTGTACATTTTTATAATATCAACCAGCTGTTGTTTTATTCGGATTACCTAAGTATATTGACTGCATTAGTTGGGAGTTGTATTCAACTCTTTCATTATTATTTTTGTTAAAAGTAACTATTATTGCTTGTCTTCTATGTAAAAGCGCAATGATATGTATGTTATACTAGGCTTTGCTCGCGGCTTATTATTGTTGTGTTATTGTAGATTTGACTTATCCAACGAGAACAGAACTTCTTTCTGACTAATAATAACCCCATGTCCTTATCTCTACTTATATTTCATGAGGATCGGGTAGTAAAGATGTGAAAGCGTAACAAACAAACAAATATTCGTATTTATTATATTATTAAGGATAAGGGCTCTGAAGTCGCGGATCTAATAGTAGAATTATTGTTAAAATCGGGTCATCTGTTTTAAAGATTAGCTCAGACAAACATTACACATCTTATGTGTATATATAATTTTTTTTCTATCTCACAAGTACGACTATGTATTCAGCCTATGATTAATTAAAAAAATTAAAAAAACAACACAGTTATTACGTTGATTTCGTTTTTCAGTTCTGTCAGTAGGTTTTGCGAATGCCTCGACTCTTTTATGCGATTGGAGGTAAACGAATTTGCTGGTCACCTGATGGTAAGTCATCACCGCAGGCTATGGATATCTGTGGCACGAGGAGCATCACAGATACGTTACCGGTCCTTTGGAATGGAGTAGACTCGTTTCTTGAAGGTTTGTAAGTTACATTGGTTTGGAAACGCCGCCGCTGAGAGTTAATATCAAAGAACTGACGTACCTAGAAAAAACGCTTGTGATAACCGCCCAGTATAAAATGTACATGGCGCGCGATGTACTTTAACGCGAGCGAAGTTGCGAGTCGAAGCTAGTAATGGATATAGATATTGTTAATATACAGTATTTACCTGCAAAACATTTATGATCCATATAAGTAATTTTGAATAACACTAAGTCCATAAAGGGTCGTTTACAGTTAATGGTGGCGTTACACAAGCAATTACGCATTTATGTGGCTGTGATAAAACTAAATGAGCATAATAATAATTTAGTTTTATATGAGTTTATTGATCAAATTTGTAAAATATTACGATCACTTTTCTCTAATCGATTATGGTCCCTTTTTCAGAATTCTAACTAATATTATAAATGTCAGTGTGATTTTGTTTGTTACGTATTCACGCCTCAACGTTTCAACCGATCATCTGATATTTTGCATTCAACTTCAGACGCATAGAAAAGAACATAGGGCACAGTTCATCTAGACAAATACTGTTTCCAATGAACAGGTCAAATTACATTAGTGCTAACTTTTTTTTTTCTCGAACTGACCACGCTATTGACCTGGCAAGGTCTTTACAGCTTCACCGGACTGTTAGTGCTAACGAAGCTACGGTCAAAACTAGTATATTATATATCTATTATTTTATCGAATAAATTTACAGACATTTCTCACAGCATATTACATTTATAACCTTACACTTTCGAACGCCATCTCAACTCTAACTACTGCAGATAATGCGATCAACAATGTTTTGTTTTTCAACTATGACCTTGCTTTAACCTTGGCCACTCTACATGCATGTAAATAAAGTTGTAGTGTTTCTTGTTTTCCGGGTTAATATTTGAAAGGGTTGAAATAATTTTGATGTATAAATATATGGATCTTCGAAATAATGATTTTCGATTCGATATTATTAAATAAATAAAACAATAATCATAATTAATAATCATAATAATCATAATCTATAATCAGTGAAATGATTATAGACATGAAGTGGTATACAACTAAAATTAAAGCAATTAAAGGACATCCCACAGTGAAACTCAGTTAAACACGTAGGTCCCGGGGGATAATAAACTCACTTTCACGAGGTCTAATTATATTATATGTCCAATAATGTTAGTCTGAAGTTACATTGACACCCAAACATTTTAAATATTTATGCTTAATTAATAAATTATTTTTTATTTTAATTTATTTAAACTTTTTTGTGAACCGATTATATACATTCATTTCAAAAACATTTCAGGTTTTGTTATTGGTACAATGGGCGGCCTTATTGCTATTAGCAATTTCTTTCAGGCAACCTTTGGATGGATTTGTTCAATGGAGTAAAGTCAGGCGTATTCTGGGTGTACAAGAAAACAACAGCTAGTTAATACCTCTAAGTTAGTGGCACGTATATGCTTATAAAATACATTAAAAAATATAAATAATATATAGACTACATGAATATACCTAAATAAAAACAAGATAATATTTATAGGGGTATATATATATATATACCCCTATATATATATATATACACATATATATATACACATCATCATTATCATTACATAGTATAAAACAAAGTCCCCTACCGCGTCTGTCTGTCTGTCTGTTCGCGATATAATCAAAAATTACTGAACGGATCTTTATGCGGTTTTCACCAGTGGATAAAGTAATTCATGAGGAACGTTTTGGTATATAATTTGTCCAAGATTTTTTTATAATCAGCGCGGGACAATGTCTGCCGGGGCCGCTAGTATATGTATATATAGATGTATAGATTGGTACGTATATACACATAAGCGAATTTTAAATAGGTAAATAGTGTTTTTTGTCCGAGTTTCTTAAAATGCCCATAGTCTGCGCCCATCTTATAGAAACCGGTAGAGCATTCCATAGTCGGACAGCCTGAATTGTGAAAGATTTTGCGCTGAATTATGTATAGAGTTAAAATATATGAAGGACATGCTTTGTTAATATATTTTAATGTAACATTTTCCTACAATGTTAGAATCATTATAATATAGAGGAATCAAAGTACTATTAAATAGTTAAAATACTTATAATTCATTTGACTGAAACGGAGAGTGTATGAAGGTCTTATTCTAAAATTTATATTAGTAGGCATAATACATCAGAATGTAATATTAAAAGAGGTTTTCGTCTAAAAAAGATTATTTTGCACTTCTCTTTATAGAATAAGTAAGTAAATATAATGTAAAAAGATAATGAAAAGGTATCTATGTAAATAATTAAATTAAAAAGTGATTATACGTTGTAAATTAAACGTATCTTTGTAAAAGTTAATAGAAAAAATACCATCTCACCCCTCAAATCTTAATTACATTATTATATTTAACGCGAAATGATAACAGTTAAGGCATATTAATATCATTATTAAAAGCTCAACATCTTTTTCAGCACCCCGTTTTGAATTTTAAAGTATATTCATTAAATTAACAATTCAAGAGGGTGAGTATAGTACTAAAGTGGTTTAATCAAATGGTCTTACCAACAGATAGTATTTTTTTAGATAGAAAATATGGTATTATTTTCTCAGTATAAAATATTTAGATATTTTATTTAGGTAAATGCAGCAAACTATATAGACTACAAAAACAATTAAAATTCATAATACAACTTCACCGATACGGTGTCATTATCGAGATTTAAATCTGTTACTATAAAACTACGACAATGCTACGGAAGTCCATTACGGCAATATGGCGTCACGTTTCTTTACCATCCGGTTAGATAATAATTAACGATAACCAAAACTTCTATTAAATCAGGATTAATTTAGTTCGTTACTTATCATAGTAATCTTTTCGTATTTTTCTATATTTTATTTACTTTGTAACAAAAAGTTACTAATAAAATTTTCTGTGTTATTTAAGTTTCAAATTAGCTGATAGATGGCACTACAGATAATGAAGCTTTGATTTAATTTGTTACTTACTTACATTAAAACCAGATGGCAGCACGGTCGCGCGCTCATATAAATATACATAATTTCGTTCGTTTGTTAACTAGTTGATTAATAAATATAGATGAATATTAAAATAATATATATGTTATTTTCAGTTAGGTAAATTATATTTTGAAGTCAAATTTAAAGAACATTATTTCTTACTGCAGCAATGAGCATAACGTTGTACTCATATGTATAAATATGCGAATTATCACGTATCAGCGAAAGAAGAAAACGCAACGATTCGAAAGCCAGTAAACCGTGAAGTTTCGTTCCCAATTGGAGGTTCGATGTTAGGACATTAAATGTCTGCAAAGAGTATCGCGATTTCTGGAGCCAAGCCAATCCGAGTCGTTTTATTACCACATAAATACTGGGGATAATTTGGTTCTTTGTATTTGTCATCTTCATCACAAATGTTATGTAATTATGATTAACAAACAATAAAACAATAAACTTTTAAATACCTAATATCTTCTAATGAATATTTATGTATTTTTTATATAATCTTATTTAATTTAGAATTCGTTTTAACATGGAATACTGTAATTATTTTGCTTATATATAATATCTGTACGATTATTTAAATGTTGTAAATATTGGGTACATCACTCGTCAATTATAACACATATTTTTTTGTATTTGTTTGTTTCTGTATGAATAAAAATGTAAGTCATATTCAAAAGGTTCAAAAGGTTCAAAAGGTTTCAATGTAAAATATGATAAGAAATCTTAGTATTGAATTCTTAGGTTAAATATAATTTAATAGATAAGAACAAAAAAGAAATACGTGATAATAAAATATCACTTAGGCGTTTTTGGCGGGTCTTAGTCTGTCGTGGCATTTTATATCATTATTATTATTTATTACATAGTATAAAACAAAGTCCCCTAACGCGTCTGTCTGTCTGTTCGCGATAAACTCAAAAACTACTGAACGGATTTTCATGCGGTTTTCACCAGGGGATAAAGTGATTCATGAGGAAGGTTTTGGTATATAATTTGTCCAGGATTTTTTTATAATCAGCGCGGGACAACGTCTGCCGGGCCTGCTAGTTTTATTCATAATTTTGTGTTATTTGACACTATATTTTGTAATATTGGTGGTATTTTACGTTATATCGTTTAGTTAGTGGTTCGTAATATCGGATTAGGAAATAATACCACGAAGCATGAATTCTGAGATGCTAGAAAACCACCATAGAAAGATCTAACACGGGGAGCCACCATCTTGTGAGAGTATTAAAATAATCACAAGATGCTTGTACCTTGATGCTTGTAGATTATTACCTACTCGATAATGATAGTAAATAATCTAGAAGAGTCTTACCAAAAAAAATGAAGAAAATATATTACATATTTTGGAGGACTTCCACGGTGGGGTTCTCAAGGTTCATTTCTGGCTCGTACTTCGACCCTGTGGAATCGATTCCCAGCGGCGATGTTTCCAAACCATTATGAGTTACAAACCATTACGAAACGAGCGTACACTTCTTTAAAAGGCCGACAACGCATTTGCGACTCTCCTGGTGTTACTAGTGTCTATGGACGTCTGTGATCACTTACCATCAGGGTCAACTGATTCGTCTGTTCGTGTGCCCCCTATAATATAAAAAAACCCATACATTTTATTAATAACGATTTAATCTTGAAACAATGATGGCTCCGCGATATTTGAACACCGTATCGATCAGTATAAACCCTGCAAAGCTTGTACTTTAGTTTTACACCGACTCCAAAAATAGCGAAGGTTCTCATCTCGCCTCTATTCTTTTTAACGTTTATTATATTAGAGTGCCGCGATGTATAAACCGATTTGTAATATCCTTTTTTATTGAGAATGATATATTTTCAAGGGAATCATGTTTAATTAGCTGTGAATCTTGCACTGCGGTCAATGAACTCCTGAAAATGAAATAGGAAACGTATAACGATGGAGATATTAGTAGGTTTATTTTTTAGAGTAGAATTTTTTGAAGTGTGTTTTATTTATCATAAAAATGTTCATACTTAAGGACTAATTTTCATATATTACCAAACGAGATTGTGATCATACACTAAAATGAATATTGAAACAATATCGAAATGAATCTGACAATGTAGAGTTCATTAAGAATTTTACTCAGTCCTGTGAGTTTTAAGTACACATTCGTATAGATTTAACGAATACTAAATGTGCATGTTCAGTCTACTAATTGCAACGTAAATTCTTATCTAACACTCGGCTTTTCGCGCTATCGTGTGGCGCACCCTATTGCAAGTAGATTATATATCGTTAACATTGATGCGAATGTACCATATAGGCTATTGGATTCGGTAGGTCAATTACCAGAATCGAAATACGTAACCGATGTTTGATTTTATGTAATTGTATATAGGATGGTATATTTGAATCGTTATTCATATAGAAGTTATATATTTAAAGTTTATTTATTATTAGTTGTGTCTGGAACTATATACGCGTTTTTATATAGTATTTTTTAAATTTAAATAATTTTTATAAAATAGGTATAGTCAGCCGGTAGGTAGGTCGGTCAGGGAAACTAATAACAAACACTCTGTAGGTACTGTGACTATTTATCCGGGCTGAGCTTCGCCTTATAATAACTTCCACATCGGAGTGCGTGCAGGTCAACGACATCTTGCCCTTTTATGTGACAAAATTATGGAAGTCAAAACAATTACTTTTTACTCAAATTTCCCCAAAATAATTGAATAACACAAAAATCAAATTATCGTTATTTAGGTAATACATCAATTCTATATAATCGTTCTGATTTATGTAAAGAATTGATATATCTAATATGGTGGCGCTAGTGTTTATGTTCCGGTGGCGTTGCAGTCTCCTGTGTCGTAGCGGTACCGGACAAAGTCAATAACATTACATTGAAATGCTAATTGTGTTATTATTAATATTTTAATACTTTCTAAATATGACATATAATTTCGTATTATTACATTTAACCATAACCGGTTTAGAATAAAAGATATAATTAAACCATGTCTTAATTCTATTCAAACTAGCAATCGTCCACGACCTGAGTTTGTATCTTTATAAACGACTATGTGTATGTGTGTATTCTATAATGTGTATGCAAAATTTTATGACCATCGGTTGAGTAGTTGAGGAGTGAAAGCAAACAAACAAAGATACATTCGCTTTTATGATATTAATAACGATTAGTAAGAAAGTAACGATGAAATCATACATTGTCTAGATGTAACTCGAAAAGTTTATACAGCGCGACTGGTTAGTCGCCAGCAATATTTTTACAGGATATTCATTAATCGATTCTCGTTCTAAATCAAATAATAAATAAATGCTTATTATTTGACCTAATTATCTAGAGAAAAACAATACTGATATACACTCAACGTCAGGTGGTCTACGCAAAAAAGAACTGGTGTATATAATAATAAGGAAATCCATGAATCACACCATGCCGCGTAGTCCTGTAAGCGTCTCGCACCTGGACCCGCGCCCCACATCCCTTTGTTCGACCGTGCGGCATTGTGACGATAAGCAGTTATATAATTTTTAACCTTGAAAAGTGCCCCGTTAATGTTATTCATATATTCATATCGTTCCCATACCTTTTAAACGTTTTTTTTTGTTTTTATATATCATAGGAGGCAAACGAACAGGTGGGTCACGTGATGTTAAGTGATCACCACCGTCCATAGACACTTGCAACATCAGGAGAGTCACAAGTGCGTTGCCAGCCTGTGTATGGGGAGAGGGGGGAAAGGGAAATGGGAAGTTTTAGAACAAACTTTAACTAAGGTTTTCTTTGTTGTTTTTAGGATTTGTTTTGATATTATCATTTATGTGTTAAATGTGACCATGACCTACCAAAGGATTAAAGGGTGTTAAACTTTAAACAGTCATATGGTATATAGCGTACCTCGATATGGCTTAGATATGACAGGCTTTTTTTCAACTTACGTTACATTTATCGCTATATTTTGATTAATTTAAACATTATGAATTATAGCCTATGAGCTATTATTATGTATAAGCTATATTATTGTAAAGTTTCTTCAAAATCCGGTCACTAGTAAAAGAAAACATCAATGTATTCTCACAAAATGATTGCTTATAATATTAATAGGATAGGCGAATATATACAAACAGACAAGCAAAAATACGTCATACTCTTGATTGTGGACTTTATAATATGTATATGTTACAAAATTAGGAAAGAAATTAATGTTACAGACAAACCTATACCTTATTCATATAAGTTGATTTAAGCACATACAATGTTAAGTCCTAGAAGCAAATGCGTTCTATTTTAAGTACAAACTTTAAATATATAAGATTAGAAAATCGCAGTGCATTTGGTAAGGGTAATAATAATTTCTAAGAACAGACGCGGTCATCGTCTCTTTGTTTCCAAGGACAGGTACTTAATGTTGTGAGAAAAGATAATTCTGAAGGACTTTATTGTTCAGAATATTTCCACATTTTCATATCGTTTAGAAAATAATCGCGAAAATAAAAGTGACGAAAAAAAACGGGGAACATTAAAACTAAGTCGCGAACAAACTGTTCTCAGCAATTTCCTTTAAGTCACCACGCGTTAAAGCTTTTAACTTATTCGAGGTAGATTTAGGTTCAGTGAGCGTGACCTCATCTAAATGGAGGTGAAACGCGAAATTATGTAAAAACGCGCTTTTAACATCGGATATTTTCTTTGCTGTTATCAAAACGTAAATTATTCGAAACGACTCGGCTATATTAAGACCGTTAGCTACGCGAAGGGTAGCAGTTCAGAGCGTATAATCCGCACCTCGGTTTGCTATTCCCGGCCATATTAGTGAGCCCACATTTTTTTTATTTTTGGATTATCTAAAATTTATTTAAAATAATTGAGAGCTAGATGTGGAACATATCCTATTCTTTATATCAAATACGTAGCTTCTGACCACGACTTCATCCGCGCAGTGTAGTTACTGTGGGCTAACGATAACACGCAGGGCAGCTCTGAAAAAGAAAAAAAGAAACCTATTTTGAATCATTCTTCATTGGCACTTCGCTCCTATTGGTCTTAGCGTAATGATATATAGCCTATAGTCTTCCTCAACAAATAAGCAATCTAACAATATTTTTTTTCAAATTAGAACAGTAATTCCTAAGGTTAGCGCGTTCAAGGAAATTCAAACAAAGTGTTCAGCTTTAAAATATTAGTATAGATATTAAAGTAACATGCAAAAGTGCGCTTTTATATTTTATTAGTGCTTCAAAACTCCTTAAAAAAAGGAAAATAATATGGCTTTAAAAGTGCTGATAAATTGAAATAAATATTGAATAAGCAGATGACTACAGTTATCCAAGTTATTGTAATTCAATGTTGAAGCCATTACAAAAATAAAGTTATTAAGCACTTAATTACCTATTAAGATGTAAAATTACTTATTAAGTTTGATTCTAGTTAATGAATTTTGTAAAAACAAATATATATATAGGTATATATAGGTAACAACTAACGATAATTTATTTTTCAATAGTTAGTTCTCCATAGAACCTTAATAATTACAATGAAATAATATACTGCTCTGAAACTACATTAAAATAATCTTACAGAAATAGAACACTAATCTTATAGGAAGAAAACCAGAATACTTATCATATTCGGTAAGAGAAACGTTTGAACAATGGTTGCTAAAAGGAAAATCTATCTGTCATCATTTAATTTGAGCTTCTGTTAATGTTAGATAAAACTTAGACGTAACGTCACTATTTCACTAAAAAAATTTTTGGTTCATTAAACATTGCTCGTGAATAACACAAATTTCAGTTACCGCACGAATTGTGTTGCGGGGAACAATTCCAAAAATGTTGGTACTCGGATCGTTTTCAATATCACCGGAGCGAGTGTACTTGGCTTTCTTTTTCCACATTTCTGCGTGTTTTCACCGAGGCCTAGCCTGTCGTTGCAAGCGGGAAAAATGGACGAGTCACAGGTCACGAGCTCGTGGAGTGCAAATCGTTGTACGCTGTTAACTTGAATGATTTTTGTGTGGTTTGTCTGTGATTTTTTACATTTGTCCGCTATATTTTATACTTTATTGTACGGCTTTCTCTTTGGCCACTTTCGCCTTTGCTAACTATATAGTTGATAAATGCCTTTCACTAAGATTAATCGTTGTTGCTTGTAACTTTAACATTCAGTATTTCCTTATTATTATTTATAATTATAATAACGTTCGTGACTCCGTATATATTTGTTATTATTTGATGTAATTTCTATTTGTATCAATAAACAGTTCAATGGCATAGGTAAAGTTATGTTGTGTAAATATTTTCTTTGTTCAAATATCTCAACATACCTACTAATTTTAATGGCTATCGGTTGAATAGTGTACAAGTTTACGGGCTGAAAGTGCACTGCAGTCATTTAGTAGTGAACTACACTATAAAAGAAAATCATACTTGACAACTATACGGCGATTAGTTAAAAATGTTAGATTTTATAAATATCAGACATATATGTCAACATTTATTTTTATATATAGTAAAAGGCAATGTCTTTCCATCTGTTTATCCATTACTATGAATATAAATTGAATAATACTGAACTTATATAATATTTTTTTCCACAATAACGCTTGCCATCTGGAAGAAAATTTCTTGAGACATTAAGCTCACCAGTATACAAACCAGAAAATGCAATATTCAGTCATACAATATAACAAACAATGTAGTGCCAGACGCTACATATTTAACAATACAAGGCAAACTCTCTAGAGTCAGATGCTTAATTAACTTTAAAGCTAGATACAAACTTCGTCGGGAGTACGGAAGTAAGTCCTCACACATCGCATTTGGCGGAGCGCGCCACGTCAGCGAGGTCAAACGACAACTCACCCTCGTAAGTGTATTGCGAAGTTTGGCACAACTTTGTGACTCTTATGTGTCACGTCACGAAGTATTTGACTGGTCGTATTCACCGATGGAAATGTTTTTTTTTTCTTCTTTATTTAGCAAGAGCGCTTAATGTTGCGTATGAAATGCTGTGAAGAGCTTCGGGAAAGTTTTCTTAATATTGTTATCTTTATTGGGCATACGTTTGTGTAGGGTATTCTATGATATACAAAGAAATATTTACTATTCTTTCCAAATGTTTGACTTGAGATGATGTTTTTTTTTTTTTGTAATTACATTAGCTGTTTTGTTTATTAACTTTTTAGTATCACCCAATCTGATAAATTAGTAAGTTGATATTTCATTTTGTTTGACGAGATTATGAAGTTGTTTTCTATGTTACATTATAAAATATCCTATGTCTTGTTTTCTAATAATGTAATATTGCTCTCATATTGCAATTAACTTATAATATTATTTTTGTCATAGGAGGCAAACGAACAGGTGGGTCTCCTGATGTTAAATGATTACCACCGTCCATAGACACCAACAACACCAGGGGAGTCGCAAGTGCGTTGGCAGCCTGTGTTTGGGGAAAGGGATTGAGAGAGGGGAGGGGAGGTGGTCCTCCGGCGCTCTCACTGACCGAACGAAACGCAACAATGCAAGCACTTTTACTTCACGTCGGTTTTCTATGGGTCGGGTAGTAGTAGCCCGGGCGAGCCGACCCATTCATGCTGAAACCAGTAGAAGCTTCAGCGTGGCTCTACCACCTACAATATATTAATACGTGAATTTATAATTGAGTATTACGTAAGCCTGCATGTAAGTAAAATGCCCGCTTTATATACCTACCTATAATTAGCTATAATTATACATTACATTTACTTGCCAGATCCGAATAACACCGCGTAAGGCTAAAATAATCTACCACATTTAAATTAATACTAGTTTTCACTAAGGATTCAGCGCAAAACTAGTGCTTTTACAACTGTATACGACAACAATTGCAACACTGCAAAGTGAATACCATAGAGTCAATCATCATATCGCACCACGAAGTATTAAAGATTTCAAATGTCGAGTAACCTATACATCTATTGTATAGCTGTAAATATTTCCTTAGGCTTCATGCCATCCGAGATATATAGCGACGTACATACCAAATTTAACGTGTGTTTATTTCTCTCTGATCCAAACACGTCAAAGACGCGTGTTTAATTACTTGCCATATTCAAATTAAATTCGGATCTGCTCCACACACATAATGTATAATACAATAGGGTAATAATAATTATTAAATACAATATATTACTGTGCGCTGTTAAGGAAATTACATATGGTGTAATATATGGTTCTCTGGGTGCTTGTTTACGGAAGTTGATCTAATTGGATGATAAGTTTGAAAACGATTTTATTGAAATAATTTAGTTTATCATCTTTTGAGACCGCTCTTCAAAGATCAGCTTTATAAAAATATTTTCAAGATATGACAAATTTTCGAAAAGCACAAAAATTGATTTATTTTTAAACAATCTCGCATCATCCCATTCTTTTCTACGTTCATTAAAGGTCATTCATTATTTTGTATTTTTCAAATTGGAATATTTTAGATGTTTTCAAGCGACAACTATGTGTAAATATCAAGTAACCATTAATTTATACTTCAATCCGGAGAATACTTATACAGCATCCACTTTGTCAGATACTTATTATAATCAATAATAACAAACGCGTGCAGGGCACAGTTGGTGATAATATATATACTATAGTGAATATTCTCTCTCAATATCTTTTACAAATTCTCACCGTGTACGGTAGTCGCATATTCGATTTTGTAAAATGATCTATTTATTAAGTTGTGTGCTTTAATTTTGTGCAAATTGTTATCTTTTTATATTTACGATGTACTCATGGACAGTGTTATTTTAATGTGCATATATACTAAGATTAGAAAGCTGAAGAGTTTGTTTGCTTGAACGCGCTAATCTCGGGAACAACTGACCCAATTTGAAAAATTCTTTCAGTGTTAGATAGCTCGTTAATCGAGCAAGGCTATATATCATCACGCTAAGACCAATAAGAGCGGAACACCAATGAAGAATGTTTCAAAATCAGGGTTAACATACGTATTATTTAAACATATTTTCACCTTCTACGTAAACGAAGTCGCGAGTTAAAGTTAGCGTTGGCCCAAAGTAACTATTTCACGCGAACGAAGTCGCGGGCAGAAGTTATCCTTACTTATAAATTGGCTTTTACCCGCGACTTAAGCACATAAGGGCTGCTATTTAAGGAGTGAAAATGTAATAAACAAACAATCTCACATGCGATATTATCATATTAATAACGATAGCTGGTGATTGCAATTTCATTTACATGAAAATAGTATTGTTTCACAGGAATTGAGTATTTGGATAAATTGAGGCTGTCTTTTATAATTACCCGACTACGACGAAGCCTATCCTATATGTATATACTAGCCGGCCCGGCAGACGTTGTCCCGCCCTGATTATAAAAAAATCCTTGACAAATTATATACCAAAACCTTCCTCATGAATCCCTCTATCCACTGGTGAAACCCGCATGAAAATCCGTTTAGTAGTTTTTGAGTTTATCGCGAACAGACAGACAGACAGACGCGGTATGGGACTTTGTTTTATACTATGTAATGATAAATCCTATATGGATTTTAAGTTATCTCTGCTTTATTTTTATACTTACTATAAAAATGATATGTCAATTTCATATGTATAGATTTGAAGCCATGATAACTTAGTTGATAACGTGTCGAACACTGCGTCGATCGACGTAGGTTCGAATCCTTGGAACTGAGTTGTAGCGTTTCGTGAAGTATGACGTTGCGATGAAATCATAGCACGATGGTAGGTAGTGCTCTTTCTAAGTCCGCCTGGCTAGCTACCACCATTAAGTTGAAAACCTGTCCCCAAACATATGTTAGTGTGTTCCGGCAGCTAACCCCTCTAGGTTTTGCGTATTCACTATCTTCGACCTCATCTTCATTTAATATCAGATGAGACTATGAACGCTATGGACTATGAAACGCTCACTTCATTAAATAGTATAAAACAAAGTCCCCCACCGCGTCTGTCTGTCTGTCTGTTCGCGATAAACTCAAAAACTACTAAACGGATTTTGACGCGGTTTTCACCAGTGGATACAGTGATTCATGGGGAAGGTTTTAGTATATAATTTGTCAAGATTTTATTTATAGTCAAGGCGGGACAGCGTCTGCCGGGCCCGCTAGTATAATCTATAAAAAAAGATTTCATACCAAAAACATTAAATATATTAATTAGTTAATTTTGAAGAAGAGCTGATAATGGAATTTAATTACTGAACACAGTTATTGTTTACATTTCAATTTTATTGTTGTTGTTTTATTACAATTAAATGTTTAGTGTAAACAACTTGTAAAAGCAACTCTCGAAGTTAACTTGAAAGCCTTCTTGGAACAAACGTTAATTACTTAATTGAAAATTTCTTAAGGGCTCTCAAATATTTCTTAAAATTCGTTAACGTATTATTATTTTACTTCGTTGAAGGGTGTGTTAAATAGTATGATAATATACTTATGATTGCTTTACAATTTTCGTGATTTAAGTAACTGAATAGATAAATAAAAAGTGTATATCAATTTATCTAATTTCCTTGAAATTTTGCATAAAACATTTTGTACAGCATAAAGGTACGCGTGCAACACTCGCTATTCTAGACACTGATTGTTTAATAATTAATATTTACGCAGAACTTTATTTTTGTTTCTAAAATGTCTAAGTTACTCTTTACAACAACAGCTATCTACCAGTGAAAGTCTTGTCAAAATCGGTCTAATCACTTCGAAGTTTTAAGCCGGAACAAAATGATAGGCATAAAATTTAAAAATTGGCTTTTTGTTATATACGTATGATATCCATTTAGTAAAAATCTGTTTGAGATCACAAATAGACAATTTATTTTTGTTTATTTATATAGATTTATAACTGGCGTGGGGAAATATACTACTGTATGAAGATACCTGTTTTCATCAAATTATCATATACCCAGTTATTTAGTATGACAGACCGGTAACGTAGCTGGATCGTCATCACCAATACGTCAGCAATAATACGTAATTGTGCGTGTCAAGTTCAAGGAACAGATAATATACATCCAGTACTTAAGTGACGTGGTATTAATCTGCATATCCGTACTACTTTAACCACAGATCAAACCATCGTGATTTGGCGGGGAGTTTCGCTCCCACACACTCGGAAGTGGCCCCCTTTGGCAGCGTCTCAAGCCTAGGAGCGATCCCCAGGAGTGGAGCCCCCGAGCATGCTGCTAGTGCGATACAGTGTCATTGTATTCACTACACAACACAGATCACCCCGCATAAGTATACACACACACCTTAGATACACATATAGTGGAAGGGCTTTTATTTCTTTTTCCTTTATTTTCTTAATTTTGATTTTGGTTAGTTAGTCTTATCCAAATCGTCAGAATTTTCTGCTGCTGCTGGTAGACAGGTGTGTCTCACTAACGCTTTCATGTACGATTAGTTAGCTAGCTTGGTAGTTTAGATTGATTTGTGATGTTGCGTTTAAGGCAAAAACCCAAGCAGAGGTTCGGCCATTTTGGTGCCCTCGAGCTTGTTGCCATACTTTTGAGTCACTTAAATGTTTGTATAAAAAAGCGGTGCAGTTGTAAAGTTACGTCTGGCCAACAGTGTTAGTGAGTACGTGAAAATCTGATTTCGTAGTATTTCCTGTTACTGAGAAGCTTATAAGCCAGCTTGACAACGACAACCGGCTATGAATTGCTGCTCTATTAGGGGTCGTTGTTGTATCTGCATTGTACTCTGTATAGGAATTTAGGATAGGATAGGATAGGATTTAGAATTAATAGGAAATTACATATAACTTACCATGCTCGTACAAAGGAGGTACAGAGTTCATATTTTGAAAAACGTTCTATGGTGTGACTGAATATATTCTACTACCAATTTCATATGAATTTCTTGTACGAAACTTTTCTTGAAATACACACGACGCGATTTGTTGATAAAGTAATGATCGCTCAATGGTGAATCCTTGCGAATGAGAACTTTCAGTGAAGGAATATATTGTGATAAAACCATGACATGGTCGAAGGGCTGTTTCTAAGCTACCACCCTCGAGTTGAAAAGCTGTCGTCAGGCACTATAGGTATAGATTAGCAGCTGCGCTTGGGAGCCATTTGCCCTATACGAGTAGGTTTAGTGTGTTTACCAACTTAGACCATATCGCCATTTAACATCAGGTGAGATTGTGGTGTGAAGTATAAAAAAAACACAAAATTTATATTCGTTTTTAAAATAAAATACAACAGAGAAGATAATCGTATTTTAACTAAATCAAACGTATCGTTATACTACGCGTCACTAGTCTGACGCAAACGCAACACGTCACGAGCATTTCGAGGTCATCGGTGACGAGTCACGAGTATGTCGCGGTTATCGGTGACGTGATGAGAACCCATAATTTCTTTCCCTACCAAAAAACACTCAACGCGGCAAAAGAAGTTTTCACCTCAAAAACAAACAGACAGATGTCGTTTCTTCTACATTTGTAATATTAATGATTTATTAACTTAAACTATAATTTCAATATTTTCAATTACCGTATCTGCGGATATATTTCTAAATTAACCTAAAAACTTAAACAAGACAAACTGAACTTAAATAAAATAAAATTCACTTCTTCAGTATTGTTCCTTACTACTTAATTTCATGTGTAATACTTTCCAGTAGGTAATAAACAAGAGACTCAGTAGGTACATTTTCCCTTTTACATTACACGGGCAACCTCAATATTATTGGTAATAAATGGAGTAGAAAGGATTCCCGAAACACGAAACGTAAGACGTGAGTAATTTACTCCATTTTTTATAAAACACAGACTTTATATTAAATAATCTTTTGTTTTTTTTTCCTTATACATAACATTTTTGCCTTACAAAGTTTTCGTTAAGGAATATTTTCGTAAAACAATTTTAGTAAACCTAATTCTAAAATACATAAATATATGAATAATTCAGGTTGTTTTATCCTGACTAATATTACACATTCGAATGTTACTCATATTTATCTACATATTTCTTTGTTACACTTTCATGTATGTCATTACTTAACCTATAATCATGAAAATTTGCAGAGAGATTCTTAGGTGTACAGAACCTTTTCTGTAAATAGGGTGTACTTTTATCTGGTAAAAAATTATAGCTCTCCAGAAATAGGTCAAATACTAGCAAAAATTATTTTAGTATTTTATTAAATAAAAATAGATGGCTTTCATCACTACATATTATAAAAGAAAGTCCTCTGCCACGTCTGTCTGTCTGTTCGCGATAAGCTCAAAAACTACTGAACGGATTTTTATGCGGCTTTCACCAGTAGATAAAGTGATTCGTGAGGAAGATTTAGATATATAATTTGTTAAGGTCTTTTTTTATTATCAGGGCGGGATAACGTCCGGCGGGCCCGCTAGTAGAAAATAAAATATTAAGGTTTCGTTTTGAAGATCTATTCATAAAATCTAAAAAGAATTTTATGTTATGTGTTGCAAATAATTATTGTAGAAAGTTTATATAAAACATTCCTCCATGAGACTAAGGGTAAGTTGTGCTATAAACTACAGTACTGAGTAGGTAAAGATGAAATCAGCCATGCAATTTATGCGCCTGCAAAAGGAACCGGCTCCGAATATATTTGCAATAATTCACATTTAAGAATATTTACGCTACAGGAAAGCCATTCGTTCCACAATATCTTACAAACGTTTAAACATAAATACTATCGCGACTAGAAACTAAGGAAACGGTATGTGGAAATATATCTAGAACAAAAAGATATATTTTACTGATATTACAAAAAAACATAATTAAAAATCAATTCACAAATCTGTATAATTTATGGTTTTTCATATTACTTTTTAAGTTTTAGAGTCTGACCTGATGTTAAATGAGGATTTGGTTCAGGATGTCAAACATGATATACCTCTTTTTTTTCTCGCGGGAGAATCCTCTTGGAGTTCTACCTAGCCGGGCAGCATAGGTGAGAATGTCAGATTTGTACTGATTGAACCCCCTCGGTGTTCTTCTTGCACCATGTAGCCGGGTGGGCAGGAACGGCCTCTACAGTGCTTCTACCCGACGAACACGATATATCTAGAGGGAGTGACTCTCAAGAGCAGCTGTGAGAATAGACCCATAAGCGCTTGGTGACAGATTTTCAACGTAAGGGACGTATCTAGCCAGGCGTGTTTAGAAAAAACCCTACGATCATACTAGGGTGTCATCATGATGCTTTTCTTCCTTCGTTCGCCAGGATTTGAACGTACATCAATCGAAGTGGTGTTCAAATAGGCTATCCACTGAACTATCATCGCTATATGTAAGTAAAGATAAAGAATAAAACTTGACGAGTATACAGATGTGTATATATAAAACTGAAGCCACTTCATTCTAAACTAACTTCTGCTCGCGACTTCGTCAGCGTGGAATAGTAACTTTGGGCTAACGCTAAAACGCAGCCAAAGCTCTCAAAATGACAAAAAAAAACCGATCCCGATTTTGAAACATTCTACATTTCTGCTCCACTCCTATTGGTCTTAGCGTAATATTTCTCAATACATGAGCTATCGAACACTGAAAGAATTTTTCAAATCGGACTAGTAGTTCCTGAGATTAGTGCGTTCAACCAAATAAACAAACAAGCTCTCCAACTTTATAATATTAGTATAGATTTACACAATTGAAGCCAATGAGTTTGAAATAAGATAATTTTGATAATATAGCATCCTAAAGTCAAATATAGGTTTAAGGTATAAAATTAAGGTTTAAGGCATAAAATGAATCAAAGATAAATCAATAAAAGTCTACTTAATATTTGTCAAATCTTTCCAAATATTAGTAAAGCTTACTGTACTCATGCCATGTGTCCAACTACTGAAAACTAGTTACGTAGGTACTATGTCACCGCAAATTGGTAACCGTGTTTGATTATCTGCCAAATGTAAGGCACGTATTCCACTCGCGGTTATCAACTTAAAATGATCGAGTAACTTTATTCTTCTGTTACTTGCATTATTTACATGGTACAGGGCGTAATTATTTTAGTAATTTTAAATGATTTATATCTATATAATTTAATTACTATTTATCCGTAAACATCAGTTAATAAACAGAAAAACAATCTGTCATTTATGTATGAATTCATTAAAATATAATACTGTACCTTAAAAGTAATTTGAAAGATACAGTAGTATATCATACATACGTATAATAAAAATGAAGTGTCTATATGTAATATCAAAATAACAAATCTTTAATGATTGGGTATGAAAGTATAAACACTATTGATAAAAACAATGGAATTTTTAAAATTTTTGTCTGTCTGTCTGTCTGTTTGTTGCGGGTAATCTCTGAAACGGCTGGATCGGTTTTGACGGGAATTTTACTAGCAGATAGCTGACATTACAGTGGGTGACTTAGGCTACTCTAAATTAGACTAGCTGTTAACCGCGGCTTCGTCCGCAATGCTATCTCCAAAACGGTTGGACCGATTTTCACGGTAATTTCACAGGCAGATAGCGGACATCATAACGAGTAATTTAATCAATTTTAAATTAGACTAGCGGATATCCGTGGCTTCGCCCGCATTGTCATCTTCAAAACGGTTCGACCGATTTTTCGACTTTCATAGGCAGATAATGGACATTATAAAAAAAATATTTTAAACAAGCTGTTACGCGCGACTTTGTCCGCATGAAATTGAGCAAAAATATGTTGTTCATTGTAAACATGTGCGTAAGACGTCTCTTTGGTCATTTTGGCAGCCATTCTGTTTTATTTACCGCCCGTCAGCTCATGCATTGTTTACTATTCAACATTATAATTATTAATAGTAATTTTGAAGATAAAAGATGTCTTTCTAATAAGATATTAGACCATAAACATATTACTTATTGACAATATGGCGATATTATATCTTTAGGTCATTGTTTCATTAGTTCCTTATACGGTGTAAGTGAGCACTGAGGTAGTTATATAGTGAGTTAAGGTTCCACATATGTTGCTGATGATAAACCTCATTGGACACATTATAGGTGGCGTGCGTGTCGTACTTACAATTGTTTTTAAAGAGCATCTGTATAATTATACATAGTCTCACAATTTTATTTTTCTTTAATATAATTAAAAAAAAAACGCGTGCGGAGCTGCGGGTACAGCTCGTTAATTATAATATTAACAATTCGTTCTCAATGAAGAGATTTGACATACATTAATTATGTAGTATATACACTACAGCATGTTTATGTATCGTGTAGGACAAATATACTGTACATAAATAACATTAATAATTTTGTTTTAAACATGATAATAATTTGAATTAACTTTACGAATATGATATTTACATATTTTTAAAATAGTAAATTCAGAAATTACAAACAATTTTTATTATAACACACAAAAACGATATTTTGTGTAATGTTCAATAGTTTAACGAAGAGACTTAGAGACTGAAGCCCATAGAAATTCATTTAATATGTACAACTACGGACACATTATGTTCCTGACATGTTATTTCCCTGCACCGCAATGTTGGCACGCGTTGCATCATCCGATAGATGCTAGTCACACAAATCAATGTCGCCGAACTTTGAATGGCAATCGAATTCTGTTCTGTGTCCCACTTCACTTTGTGATTGATTTGATACTACCTACCAAATCCCACTACGGCTGGCATGGACGTAACTATTTTATTAATAGTACCGTTGCAGCCATAGACTATGATTTTTGAATCGAGTGAAACTTCTGATATATTTCAATATATTCAATTTACTGGAGATAGTTCTGACTGAGGTATAATAAGTGTTTATGCCTTGTTTGTATTTTTAGAGAGATTTTGAAGGCTTCGTATCCTGTTATGTGTATTTATCACAAGATTGATATAATATTCGTGCTTAGGGTTAATATGTTGACATTTATTTAATATTTGGAATAGTATTCAAACAGCCAACAATAACAAACAAAATAAACTAATGTAAAGCCAATTATAAGTTTTCACAAATATTAAACGGAAATTAGAACGGACGAGCTTAGAGACGCAGATAATAAGTATGTAAATAAGTAAAAGTAAGTGAATCTAAGTTCGCCTAAGTTTGTATGTCGAGATTTAAAGAATATCCATGTCCTGAGAGGATTTTCACAGAGGCACGATTTTCTATTTTGCCTAAAATTGTATTCGATTATATATATGTCAGAGTAGAAAGGTAGAGCCTAGGAAGAGCAGAACACACGGATAGCATTCTCCTCCATTTGTATGAATTTTTACAACACGACTGACACTATCAAAAAAAACGATGTCTTTCTTTTGATCCTTGTTCTTTTTAATAATGAATGATTTTACAATGATCTCGGTAAACAACTCTCTCAGAGACAATAATTATCACTTAGCGAAAATAACGATAAATCTCACGATCTCAAAAACAATAATGAATAATGAATCTTGCACAACCTCGTACAGGCACTTATAAAGGTATCGCCTTCCTTCACCTTCCGACAACCCAAGTGAAGGAAGTCTTAGTGTAACGAAGTACTTAATCTACGATTTTCTACGTAGTTACACTTTATATTCGCTAATAATTCTAGGAATTATAAAGTAATGCTAATAACATTGTACAATGCCAATTTGTTTTAATGACATTATTATTCATTTTAAATAGCAACTTTACTAATCTCTCTCGACTGCACATAGGATGTATTTTCGGTTTTAATAAATAACAGAAAATGTTACTTAAATCTAGAATAATTCTATTACAATTTCACAAATCCGATTTTAATTATCGTGACACTATTTAGGTCTGCTTTAAATCAAGAATCACATCAAGTTAGAAATGTTATCGCACGATGCCATATTTTCTTAAGATGGTGTCACGCGTCGTACGGCGTGACACCGGCGTATTTAGTGACTTCTATCAGTGCTTATGTGAATAAACATGTGGAATTATTAGAAGTTACGATCAGTTTCATCTCATCTAAATTACTCAAGAATTTAGAATAAACCACATTAACAATAATTAAATATAAGTGCATTAACAACACATTGCCTGTATTGATTAACATAGAAAATAATAGATGGCGGTGTTAGCAAACACCTATGATAATTCGAATCTTCGTAAGATTCTGTAATAAAAATATGCGTTACTACTTATGTGTTAATTTCGACTGCTGAATGCTCCGACTGCTGGATGCTCCCACTATGACATATATATATACGAATATTATAAATTGGTAAAGTTTGAGTCTTTGTGAGGTTGTAGGGGGTAATATCTGGATCTACTGAACTGATTTTCAAAATTCTTTTACCAATAGACAGCCTTGTTATTTGTGAGTGTCATAGGCTATAGGTTAACCCGAACAATGAAAAAGCTTTTTGTGGTGTCGGATTTGCAAAGTAAGTCGAAGAAAAAACGGTCGAACGAATACGTTTCTTACGCTGCCTTTAGGATGAGAGATATATGATTGAGTTCTAGAGAAAAGTTGAAAGATCTTGTTAATGCCTACAAAAAAGTTAGCAGCATAGGGACAGCATATGTCTAGCTTTTATATTTAAGTCACAAAAAGTAGGTTTTTATAAATGTTTACCGCCCAACAAAGTGGGCACGGGTCAGCTAATCTGTATATATCTTAGAAGTAATATATCGTTTAAAATACAAACTCTGCCTGGTTCAGGAATATGAAGTATACATTAATATAGAAGAAAAAAATGTATACCGTAAGATAAACCTCATATACTTAGAGTATTTGCCTCATATAACTTTTTGAATGTGGTAATTTAAAACAATTAAAAATAAAGCCTTATTTTATTTCAAAGGTGATGGTAAGGTCAATGGTCAGCCGTTTCGGAGATTACCCGGAACAAACAGACAGACAGACCGACAAAAACTTTAAAAATTGCATTTTTCTTATAAGTAGCGTGTATACTTTCATACCCAATCGGTAAAAAAATGTTATTTTGATATTACATACAGACACTTCATTTTTATTATATGTATAGATAGAAGATTAACCTTTGTATAACAAAATCGTACCAAAAAATAAAGTGGAGACTTACATTGTACGAGGTACATTCTACTAATTCTGTAATATTTTTTTCTATTACAATTTACAGCAATCTGTACATGATGCTTCATTATTTTGTTTTAAAGTTTTGCACCAAGAGAAGTTGTTTTTAGTTATATAATGATTTGCAGCTTTTTATGAGGATGAAAAATGTATATACTCGTATGTATATGTAAATATGAGTCTTTTTATATTTATTTATCTGGGTTTCAACCCAGGACACTGTTCGCATAAAGTAATTCAAATTCTGTTAATTCGTAAATACAAACTGATGATAACGTGACAATTAAGAAATATGAAGAAATCAATGTAGCTTTTTAATTTCAATTGAGAGACAATATCTATTCCTTGGTATAATAATAAAGTTAACCCATATGTTGAAGCTACGAGAATTTCGGAAATTCGATTTTAATGAGGTATCCGAAGAAAACATCTCTAATGGCGAAGTTGACGTACAAAATCCTTTGAAAAGGTTAGAAAGTTGCGCCTTCCCGAAAGTTTAGGTTGTGGCTTGAATTCCAAGTTAATTAACTGTTACCCGCGGAGTGTGGGAGATTCCTGTCCTCGTTTCATGAAACAAGACGCTTAAATATCTCTAATTACACGAGCATGGTATAAATATAAAAAGTGAAAATATGTTTTATAATATGAATTAATTATGACTTTGTCAATATTTTGGAAGGCTCTCTATTATCTTTTGTCTCACATACTCAGTCACTTCCTTATATGAAGACTTATTAACTCAAATTTTTCACTTTTTCGTACTTAGTCAAATAGGTGCGTGCAGTCGTTCTGAAGTGATGCACTTACATACGTTCGGCAATTTATTTTTATTTGTATAACATTTTTGTGTATAACCTACCAAACTTACATCCTCTTATTTTTTGTTCTCGCTATCTATCTATCTCTATCTACAAACAAACTTGAAGTGTCTGTTCAACAAAATACTAAACCGATTTTAATTATACTTTTACTGGCTAAGTAGAGGACATTTCTGATTATTCTGTAGACTACATTTCATGATGGTTTACTTGAAGGTCTACGTATATACAACAAAGTGTAACAAAGGTAATTGAAATTCCATAAAAGTATTACAGGGATTACGTAGCGATGGACAAAATCACAATTCTCATAAATAGTTCAGATAAAATACGTAAATCTCAAAAAACAACAAAACTATTTTCACGAACATATGGTTGTAGAAAGTTGTAAATAAATTTGGTGTATGATTAATTAAATACTAATTAGTAACGTTTAAATTATTTGGAACGAAGTGATATTTAAGTACGCTACAAAGTTTATATTTTAGTGCCTACATAACTTAATTCTATTTATATTATATGACAAATTTTCTGAACATGTCACAATTAAAATGAGTATTTAAGTAACCTTGGATCTGCAAAAGGATAATTTAGTTACTTTTCATCGGATATATACTAAAAAACAAGTAGAGGAGATTAGGAGAAAACTTAGTTACCTATATTTACACGTTTGAATTACACCAAATCACTCATCTGTTTACTGTCTGCATGACAGAGTATTATGTTGTATCTATACTTATATATATAAAATATATATAAATAGTATTTTATTTACTATTTATATATGTATAAATAGTAAATAAATTATTAGCGGGCCCGGTTGATATTGTTCTGCCTTAACGTAAGCAACAAAACACTTTAATTATAACGCCTTTTGAGGAGTCTTTGTCATTCGCAGGCACAACCCATACAAAACATAATAACACATGTACAAACACATACATACAATGCTCGGAACAGATCAAGTATTATACACAATACTGATACTACCAATATGAGAAACACAGTATAAGGTGTTGTATCTCAATCACTCGCACGTTTAATACTATAGATATGTATGTTTGTCACCCACTAATATCATTCTTTTATTTACACCGAACCATAACGGGACTATAAAAGTCTTAACTACAAAAAACTTTTTCCATTATAACGTTTTTATTGTGAAAGGTGTCAGTCTACAATTCGTAGGGATGTAGTAATTATCGTGTAAAGCGTTGGCCAGAATCTACGATATATTTAGTACTTGCTGTGCCCGTGTCCATGTGGAACCTGATGTACAAAACAATGACTAATAAGGTCATCTGACCGTATTTAGTCCATTCGCTTATCTACATTTCTCTCTTACTTAAGTCGCGTTGCCATTAAAATTACAATAACTTTTGATAGAGTGGACCCATTTTAATGAAACAAAGACTAAGTTACTGTTGAGGATATGCTTTATGATTCTTATATTAGGTTTTATTGTGAACCCAGTACTTTAGCAGTGATGCGTGTTCATACAAACAGAAAGACAGACAGACACTTCTAAAAATAATTGAAATGTGTTCTATTACATATTCCTAGACACTTTCAACAATTTTTTTGTTGCGGCCATCTATAACAACGACACTGCCCAAGTCATAGCAGGAGTAATGACGGGCAGCTACATGACCGCTTACAATTCCACCAGCGGTTTCGTACTAGGGAAAGAAAATGAGACACGAGAAACAACTCAACCTCAGAAGTTCGAAGCGCCCCCGGAGGATCCAATCGTAGTAGTCGCTCGGTGCACAAGAATCATGCTTGAAGAAAAGATTCTCGAGAGGGTAAAAACCACCTCGAGGGTTCTAAATCTAGCAGTGGCGGAAAGCACCAAGTTGACACCCGAGATCAAATGGACGAACGGGGTCCCAGGCTGTGGAAAGACTACGTGGTTAATTAAAAACTTCGATGTGGAGAGGGACGCTGTGGCGACCACCACAACCGAGGCGGCAAAAGACTTACAGGAGAAACTGGAGCAGGCACACGGCAAAAAAGCCGAAAAGCGGGTGCGCACCATGGCGTCCATACTAGTAAATGGTTTCAGAGAGCACGATAAGCGTCCAAGGTTAATCGTGGATGAAGCTCTCATGAACCATTTCGGGACCATCCTGACTGCCGGCCGGCTGGCGGAAGCAAGCGAAATTCTCCTCATCGGAGATTTCAACCAACTACCCTACATTGATCGGGAAAATTTATTTCGGATGGTTTACAGCAGACCAACGGCCGTAGCTGGTATTGACCAACAGCTCACTTGTACATACAGGAACCCGATGGATGTAGCCTATGCGCTGAGTCAAGTATACGACGGTATATACTCACCGAAACCGATAGTGAGATCTCTGAGCATCAGGGGCTATCAGGGCGAACAAATATCCTCCCATACCCCCGACACTCTCTTCCTGGTACACACACAAGAAGAGAAAAAAACCCTGATAAACAAGGGCTACGGGGTAGGGGAAGGATCGCGCGTTCTGACAGTCCACGAATCCCAGGGATTGACCTTCAAATCGGTGGTGATCCTGCAAACAAAGAGCAGAAGGATGCAAATCCACGATAGTGTTTCACATGCTATAGTGGCAGTATCCAGACACACCCACACCTGTGTCTACTATACCGACGTGACTGATGACGCGGTTAGTAGGTTTATCCGTCGGGCCATGGACGCTCCGGCGCGGCATATTGTGGATTATAATTTAAAGATGGCGATAGAGGACCGGAATGAAACCGCCATAAAGGCAATAACGTCTTTATATAAATTAAAATATATATATATATATATATATAAAAAAACACCCAATAGATGCTCACAGATACGATTTTTAACTTACACTTAAAAAGCGATAGCAAAAAAATGGTGCGGGCCGAGAGTCTGCAGAAAAAAAAAAAACAATTTTTTTTACGAAAATCGAAAAAATACAGACACGTTAGATTTACATTCTTACTATATGTATAGATATAGATTATAATATAGATGAGTAGTGCGGTGCGGTGAGGGGTATCGAGGCTGAGGGCGGGTTGGTTGCTAAACAAAAACCAAGCATTATAAGATGAGCCAAAATGTGAAAGCCTATGTCAGCAAAGTATTATATCGCGCGGTGGCTTATTCGGCTACTTATGCAATAGTCGTGCTTCATAGGGAATCCGTTTAAGCTTGTCACTGCGTTAACAGTACGTGTACTTCGAAACTTTACATAATAAACGTAAGCGAAACAGCGGGCCATAGTGTAATAGTGTATCATTTTTATTAAAATGAGACCAATCAGTGTTATTTTTTGCGTTTTTTTAATAATGGACACCTTTAACAACCGACTTTTGATGTTGAAGTAAATGAAAGAATAATTGTTTTTTTTTTACTTTTACTAATGATTTCATCAACCGAATAAGTATTCTGTCGACGTACCTATAAAATATAAGTATCCATGTTAGTATGAAGCAAATCAATCACATTCGTGCGAGAACCGATCCATAAAACTTTCCGTATAAGTACCTCCATCTCATTTCAAGGAAGGCAGCTCTTAAGTGACATGACTTTGATAAATTATTTGCGTGTTGGATGTTCCAACCCACAGAAAAATATACACTGTTCATAATTCTCACAATAGTCATGTTGTCAGTCAATAGTTTTTTAATGGATAATTTTGTTAATACGTGTTATAAAAGAGTTAAGTCGCGATCACAATCTTTCATTCGGATGGTTAGGAAATTGACAAAAAAAATCATAATATTACTGAGATATTAGGAACAGTTATTCTGTTCATTTTAATGTTTGGTACCATGTGTCGAAGTTCTGTTCTACCGTGATATGTTTTGTTTACAATTACGAATATTTTGACATATGATTTAAGTACTTTGTTATTAAACGAAAAAAATGACAAAGTTACGATTTCAAATCTAATAATAAGAAATAATAATCAAAATAAAATATAGTGTCCACGAAAGTATAAGAGAATTTTCTAGGTAAGGTTACTAGCTAGTCTAATGAAATCAAATATAATAAAATTACATACTGAGCAATCATTTATTGTGGCAATAATTTTAGGAAAGGTTTCAGTAATATTAGCAGTATCATATATTCAGTACTATCAGTTACGATGTAACAGTAACTTCTTTAAAATAATTAATATGTTTAGTTAACATAATCTTAAAGGGATATAATAGATTACCTATAACATAATTGCACATTGTTAAAAGTAATTATGCCACTAATTACAAGTCCATTACAGTTTTTATCATACAATACGATACAGAAGACAGGAATACCATAGAAGATACAATTAAGAAAAATAAAAATAATTTATATAATATTGTTAGTAACTTAAAATTATGGAAACAAAAATCATGAAGTTATTAATTTCCTAATTTTAGATCTGAAATGCAAAGGTGAATTTAAAAATATTCTCAGGTTAAAATTGGTATATTAATGAATTAAATGTTAATGAAATGTTTAGGTTTATAAGCACCAATGAGCGTCTCATCGATATTCCACTCGATTGTAATAATTCGATTACGTGGAATTATACCAAAAGTTTTTTAAAATAATATTATGGAGTGATATTTAATTTTCTTCGTAGTTCTTAGGAAATTGATACACGAATTACATCGTTTATAATAATAACGTGTACTATTACTAATCGAGAAAAAATATTATCGAATTTAGCGTTATATTATTATTTAATAAGGAAATGAATATCGATTCTGTTTTGACCAATTATTATATTGTGATTCGTTGTGTTTAATCGATTAAAATTTAATTCATACATCTTTATTTTTTATAACTGAATAACATTTAAAATTCATGAAAGGGCCTTTGTATGCCATTGTAAGCCCAATTATATATCGATTAATAATAACAACCGAAACCGGATTACAACGGAATAATAAGTTGTCCGCTTAAATAAGATTTTTATCTTAACATTTATTCAGTTGTTAAGCTGGAAGTCATATGTTCTTTTCAATTTTCATAAGAACTACTTAGCAAAATAATCTTTAATTGTGGATTAAATATGTGACAATTGAGCTAGCTTCCAATGTAATTTATTGTACAAGTCAATTTTTATAGTGATTACCGTATTTTATTTAGCCAGCCTCGTTCTTGTAACATGTATATTATCTTTATGGCGAGTAGTAGTAGTAGGTGGTAGAACCACGCTGAAGTTATTACTGGTTTCAGCACGAATGGGTTGGTTCGTCCGGGGTATTACCACCCTCTCACAGAAAAACGACGTGAAGTAACAGTGCTTGCATTGTTGCGTTTCCTTCGATCAGTGAGAGGGCCGGAGGAATACCGACCCTTCCCCTCCCCTCTCCTCTCCTCCTCCCTCATTCCCTCCCTTTCCCCCAACACAGGCTGATAACGCACTTTCGACTCCCCTGGTGTTGTTAGTGTCCAAGGACGGTGGTGATCACTTAACATCATTCGTTTGTCTGCTATGATATAAAAAAGGATTTAAATACCACTTAGAAATATAGTGAGATATTATCGTCTTAAATTTGATTCCCTTAAAAGTCTCTCTTTCAGATTACCGTTGATGTTTACACGACCGTTACAGATTATCGTATCTACAATAGATAATGCCGGTTTTTGATGCGTCAACAACTTATTTTGCCTCTGTGGGTTCCCTGACACTGTTAACGTTAGTTCTCATATTTTAAACTAGGTACCTGTTTGTAAAGTTCCGTAGTCTTTGTGAAACATGTCCCATATTTCGCTTACTTTTAATTTATTTTCGCCATTGAACTGTTTTTATAAAAGAGTTGCGGAGCGGTCACTAAGCGCTGGCTAAGTTAAGTGCCGCTTTGTGAAGGTACCGCGTGTAAATCGTACTGGCAGTCTCGCTTGCATTTTTTTCTCTCTCATATATTTTTTTTTCTATAAAAGCCTTTGCGCGAGCACTAGAAGTTCAATTAAAACTACGACTTTAAGAAAAAGCTACGATAGAGACGGCATCGATTATTTTATTTTGTAACCTGTCGGTATTCTGAATATTTGGAATGAAATATCTATCTATACACATAATGAAAATGAAGTGTCTGTATGTAATATTGAATATAAAAATATACTCGCTACTGATGACAAAAATGTAATTAGTTTTTTTTTGTCGGTATATCTGTCTGTTTGTTGCGGGTAATCTGAACGGCTGAATCGATTTTGACGAGAATTTCACTGGCAGACAGCTGAAATGTTACAGCGGATGACATAGGCTACTTTATTTTATACTAGCTTTTGCTTGCGGCTTTGTCCGCATTGCTATCTCCAAAACGGTTGTCCCGATTTTCACGGGACTTTTACTGGTAGATAGCTGATTTTATATATATTTTACAAAGCTCTTGATAGATAGATAAGATAGATAAGTGACAGTGTGGTGAGTTTATCAATATGTACATGATGGTAGTAGTCAAGTCGGGTGCGGATAACCCACCCTGCTTGAGTGCTTATGGAAAGATATAAGAATTTTAAGTATATTTGTTACATCGTTTTGAAACGGTAATGGCTTAGTTGATAGTATGTTTGAATATCACATCGATCGACTTACGTTCGAATCCTTGCGAATCGTAGTTGACAGTGCAAGAAAGCATCGTAATGAAAAATAAGATAGAGCTATTTCTAAGTCTGCCTGGCTACGTTCCTGTCCTCTGTCAAAATGTGTCACCAAAAACTTGTTGGTATATTCCAGTAACTGTACTTGAGAACAAGTTTCTCTCTATGGTTAGCATGTTTATCATCTTAGACTACAACGTCTTTTAACACCAACATCAAATATATTAAACACTAAAACCTATCAGGTAAGATATATAGTTGACTTTGCATTGAAGACGTAACAAAACTTAAGAGCCTGTCCATATGAGGCGTTTTACACGCGAGTCGATTCGCGTGTAGACACTCGCACGTACCCGAGATACTAGAGCTACATATATCCCGTCCAGATGGTGCGGCGCGTTTCCTAACTCGCGCGTAAAACGCGTGCAATGAGCGAGACTCTCGACTCGCGCGTCGTACGCGCGAGCACCACGCGCCTCGAGATACTTAGGCCCCATTGCTGCGTCCAGTATTACGCGCGAGTCAGTGACGAGTCGACATAGTTGTCAGTCGTCTATCCGTACGACGTATCCCAGCGTATGCGACGTTTCCTAGGGTAGAAACGCGCGTAAAACGCGGTATCTGGACACAATATATTTTGAAGCGCGCGAGTCGACTCGCGCGTAAAACACCTCATCTGAACAGGCTCTAACGTTCTACTAACTTACGATGCCGGTTAGGAACTAATACTAATTAATTTTTGCTCATTATATAATGGTTATGTACTGGTATCTTTATTTACGTGCATTCAAAGGCTTAACTCTGTGGTGATTAAGCATATTTACTATTCTGAATGTATATGTGAGTGTATTTGTTTGCAATATACCATGTATTTACTCTACGTTCATGTTTGCTATTCAATAATGACAATATCAATTGGTTTTAGGATTCAGTTTTTGGATTAAAATATTCCTGTTTGGCTAGAATAGATGAAATTGATAAGTTAATAATGGGCACGTATAAATTCATAATTGACAAACTATTCCTATTCCATGGTTCTACTGTGGAGGTCTATTTATGTATACTCGATATAAAATATATTGTATATATATTGCATACATATATTTCAATCTACGTATATTCAAATTCTAATTAAATTTTATTACAACGAATCTGTGGACGATCGCTAGTCATATTTTATAACAAAGTAAAAGTAACAGAAACCCCTTTACAAGAATAGGAGACCTAATTGACCAATATGAAACTAAGTCTATAATAATAGGTGATCTCTCTCGAGTATATGTTGAAAGTTATTCTTGAACAAGAATTATTTGAGCTACGATTGCAGGAATAAGTTTTATATTATCTTAATAAACTGACCATGATAGGTGACTTAGTATAAGGAGACCTAATTGACCAATATGAAACTAAGTCTATAATATTAGGTGATCTCTTTCGAGTATAGGTTGAAAGTTATTCTTGAACAAAAATTATTTGAGCTACGATTGTAGGAATAAGTTTTATATTATCTTAATAAACTGACCATGATAGGTGACTTAGTATAAGGAGACCTAATTGACCAATATGAAACTAAGTCTATAATATTAGGTGATCTCATTCGAGTATAGGTTGAAAGTTATTCTTGAACAAAAATTATTTGAGCTACGATTGCAGGAATAAGTTTTATATTATCTTAATAAACTGACCATGATAGGTGACTTAGTATAAGGAGACCTAATTGACCAATATGAAACTAAGTCTATAATATTAGGTGATCTCTTTCGAGTATAGGTTGAAAGTTATCCTTGAACAAAAATTATTTGAGCTACGATTGCAGGAATAAGTTTTATATTATCTTAATAAACTGACCATGATAGGTGACTTAGTATAAAGAGACCTAATTGACCAATATGAAACTAAGTCTATAATAATAGGTGATCTCTCTCGAGTATAGGTTGAAAGTTATTCTTGAACAAGAATTATTTGAGCTACGATTGCAGGAATAAGTTTTATATTATCTTAATAAACTGACCATGATAGGTGACTTAGTATAAGGAGACCTAATTGACCAATATGAAACTAAGTCTATAATAATAGGTGATCTCTCTCGAGTATAGGTTGAAAGTTATTCTTGAACAAAAATTATTTGAGCTACGATTGTAGGAATAAGTTTTATATTATCTTAATAAACTGACCATGATAGGTGACTTAGTATAAGGAGACCTAATTGACCAATATGAAACTAAGTCTATAATATTAGGTGATCTCATTCGAGTATAGGTTGAAAGTTATTCTTGAACAAAAATTATTTGAGCTACGATTGCAGGAATAAGTTTTATATTATCTTAATACACTGACCATGATAGGTGAGTTAGTATAAAGCTAAATTTACGAAGGTATAGTTTTTTTTAATCGTTACACACTAGATACACAATTATAGTTAGACATGGGATAGTAATTTATTCCTACGCTGTTATATTTAATTCGTGGTTTATGCTATTTTTTTTACAAAGAGAAAGCTTATACACTAACTTACATATCAAACACTTTACTACTACTTTGGTAGATGGTAGAGCCACACTGAAGTTACTACTGGTTTCAGCATAAATCGATCGGCTCGTCCGGGATACTATCACCCGACCCACAGAAACACCGACGTCAACTAACAGTGCTTGCATTGTTGCGTTTCGTTCTGTTCGGAGGCCCACCTTCTTCAAAAGGCTGGCAATGCACTTGCGACTCCCCTGGTGTTGCTAGTGTCTATGGACGGCGGTGATCGCTTACCATCAGGTGATCCGCTTGTTCGTTTGCCCCTATTTCCTTGTTTTTGTATTGTTATGTTAAATATGTAAAATAGTTTAATATTTTATTTATTGCTGGAGCACGCCGTGGTTGTCTCTAAATATGACTACATTTATAATGTATCACAATAGTCCTACTTTTTATATACTTACTAGTGTATTGTCATGTTGACGATCCTAAAATAAATAAATAAAAAAAAAATAACCCACTTTGCGATGCTTATATTCGGCACAGTTGAAAATCAACGACATAATGATCCTATCTATCTCATCTAGATTAATCACACAGTACGTTTATGATAGAAGCTAATTTTCTAATTATGTGTATCTTATATTAAAGTTTGTAAGTACTTATTACATGAAAAATCGGAAAACTTAATAATTATGGTATTTAAAATGTTAACACAAAAAAAGGATTGAGAAAAATAAAAAAAACGTTCTCTTTGACCTTACTTCCACAGCTTTGTCCGTCTCTTTAAAAGGGAATAAATTTCCCAAACTTGACTGAACCTTATTGAAGTCAACCGAGTCTCTAATGACAAAGTTAGCGTTTCAAAATTGAGTTAAGATCCGTTAACTATTCGCGGTTTAATTTTCTCTGCGACGAGGTTATAATTCGACTTTTACTTAGAATTGCGTTCTGGAAATTGACCATGACTAATGTATTTTCTTAAGATGAAACACCTAGTTATGATTACAGGTATCCTAATTAATATTATAAATGCGAATGTGAGTTTGTATACTACGTTATCACATAATTACTTACATCATAATTTTACATCAGGGGTACAGAAAAGAACAGAGTATCTTTCATCCAGAAAAATGTGACAAAGGAATTGATGCATCTGGCCACGGAGGCTGTTATCCTCGTGGTCGGGCGCATCAGAAGGTTGGACCTGTAGGTGGCCTTCGATAAGTCTAAGGCTCTAATTCTTCACGGGCGTCAGCGAGGGCCAACTCCGAGGGCTCACATTTATGTGGAAGGTAAGACGGACGCTGGCGATTCAAGCCCCATTTTAAGGGACTCGGATCACGCATAGTCAAGGTGGTAGCGGTGCTCAGACGACTGCTCCGGGTACCTCCTGCCGCCGCTTCTATATGGGTGTCGTACGTTCCATGGCCGTCTACGGGGCGCCGTTGTGGGTGGATGCCTTCAGCGCCACCAATGTTCGAGCGCTGCGAAGAACGAGGATAACGGACGGTGTCCTCGGCGGCGGCCATGGTGCTCCATGGCTCTTTTCCCTGGAAGCTAGATGTGGAGTTGCTTGCCGCCGTATCTCTATACGGCGGTCAAGAAACTGATAGGGGACTCTCTAGCTCCCAGGGAGATAGAGGAGAGAAAAGTAGATGCCTGAGAGGAAGTGCTCTTGAGGTGGAGGCAGGATCTGGGTGACTCGCGGTACGGTCGATACACGAGCGATGCCCTCCACACGGTCCTGCCGGAGTAGATGGGAAGGAGTTGGGGCTCCCTGTCGTTCCGTCTGGTGCAGGTGCTGACTGGTCATGGATGCTTCTGTTGGTACCTGCATCGAATAGCACGCAAGGAGCACGCTGGACTACATGTACTAAACGTAATATTTTAAAAAGGGCGAAAAAAAATGTAATAGATATTGTAGCAAATTTTGCAAATATAAAGTCATCAGTTGGATGTAAAGTAAATAGTATTCAAAAATACACTATTTACATGTTTTAATATTTCATTATTTAAATAAATATGAAATAATTCTCTGCATAATTTAGCGTTAGCACAAACAAATCACAGCGCGATATTTGAATTTCATATTCATACATAAACTTTAACTGAACTCTGCAATTAACTGAAACTTTACTAACTGAATTAAACTATAGAATATCCCAAAACATTATGAAAACATTGCTCTATCAAAATATCATAATAATGTATTTGTTAGATATAAAGAAAATACATTTTTTAAAGTATAATACGTGTACTAAAATGTAAATATAACTTTCTCATTTATTTCCACGTACTTGAAACACGTGTGACGCCTCGGGCGTACCTATTTATATTTATAAATGTTAATACTATAACTGATATTTTGTTCGTTTCATTATGTACGCCGGTTTATATTTAAAACTTGTTTTAGAAGCAGCTTTTATAGTGTATCATTATGAGAAACTTATTTCGTATTCAGTGTTCCCAGAAGGATTATATTTTGCTTAAATTCAGAAATAAATATTCGAACAAATTTCTACTATGTGATGTTTATCGTCTCATTTCCAAGAAATTTCAAGTTAAAAACATTGTAAACATATATTCTATACTAATATTATAAAGCTGGAAGGTTTGTTTGTTTGGTTGAACGCGCTAATCTCAGGAACTACTGGTCCGATTTGAAAAATTCTTTCAGTGTTAGATAGCTCTTTTATCGTGGAAGCCTAAATATTACGCTAATACCAATAAGAGTGGTGCACCAATGAAAAATGTTTCATAATCGGGGATTTTGTTCTTTTTGAGACCTTTTGCTGCGTGTTAGCGTTAGCCCACGGGGACGAAGTCGCGGGAACAGCTAGTATAGTAATAAAATGACGTTATAATGCTAATATTCCACGGTCCAGTTGTTATTATCCTCTAATATAAAACAAGTGCAAATCCCCATTAACAAAGGCAGTATTTCATTCCAATATAATAGTATTAATGGGTGCACATTCATTTAGCGTGTAATTGCAGTATACATCCGTTCTCTACATTCGGGTAGAATGTGCGTTCATATTAGGTAAGTATTTTGTTTTGTTCTATACTTTATTTTACTACTTGCATTGTGTAGTTTAGGTATTATTATATTTGCTTGTAAATGGAACAATTATTTCATAATTAGTAAAGGTAACTGAATGTAATAATATAAATATTGTACTTTACTGTAAAAAAAGCTTCTCTTCTTTGATATTTCTTTACAGGACTGCCACCAATCTGAGGATACAGTTATACGTTGTCTTAACTACGAATTTGCTACGAATTGTAGGTAATAAACTACGTTCAGTTAGTATCGTTTCACATTTATGCGGACAAATTGTGTGTATTTAATATCTTCCAGTTAACATTCTATGTATTTCAAATAAAAATTACTTTATTCAATTTAGGCTTTGAGACGGCGGTTATGAACGTCACAGCTACCACCGGTTCAATATCACCCCAGTCATCGAAAAGAACCAGCAAGAAACTCGAACTGGTTTATCTTTTGATAATATATACTTTTATAAATCATAGAGAGTTACATTCATTTTTAGTGCATACACAGATAGGGACGTCATTTCTAAATGTCACCATCGCTATATTAACAATCTTTCCTTCACAGATAATTGCATAAGATAATATCTCAAAATAAAATGGTAGAAATAAAAACTAGCCAAACAAAACTCCTGGGAAATTACCGTTACACGTAAGTTTTACCTACATTAATTTTCAACTTTTAAGTAATTTACCCTAGTCATGATCCTAAGCTCCTTACTGGTTAATACAAAAGGTTAATAAAACCTTTCTGGCCCCACTCAGAAATGACATTCAATTGACATTGCAAACAGCTGAGAGCTCTCATAGTCCTTTTGTAACAAAGAGGCTTACTTTGAATATTTTATATCAGTTTTGAGTTGCAGCCATTCCCAAAGGGTAGGTAATATTGTCTTATGTTCCAGTGGAATCAAATTTATAGATGCTTTTTGTGTTCGTGAGATTACTTTTGTATTAATTAATTTTATATGAAGCTATTAATTGTGTTTTATAAGCAGATTAACGTTTTTATTTATGTAACATTTTTATAAAGTACTAGCTAATACCTGCGACTTCGCATCGCGACAAAAGTATCAAACCGCATGACCCACTTCTTGACGGCAAGAAAACATCTTTAAATGCGTAGTGCTTATAAAAATAACGGAGTTTTTGGAAACACTGTATTAAATAAAGATAGCGTAATATTTTTTTTAGATAAGGATCTCGGGTCTTACTAGTAAAATACAAAAAAAATTACGAAAACTGTCCAGTAGTTTTTAAGTGATGCGCGCACAACGGCGAACCTCTATCATTTATTTATATACTAGCTGATTCCCACGACTTCATCTATCTCAATTGTTTTGTTATATCTCAAAGGCATTAAGCAACGTTTTCGATTAAAGCTTCCAGGTGTCTTGATTTTTTCGGATACTTCCAACAATTTCAACCAATTTACAAAACATCCTATCAAATTATATATATAAATCTTTCTCGTGAATCACTCTATCTTGTAATGAAAGCTGCATGAAAATCGGGTTAGTAGATTTTGAGTTTATCGCGAACAGACCGAGAGACAGACAGACGTGGCGAAGGACTTTCTTTTTTAATATGTAGTGACAATATAGATAAATAAGTAAAGATTGTATGGGAAAAAAATAGTTTTTTCTACAAATAATTTACGAGGTGATAGGAATATGTCAACGACTGTGAGACTCCTTTAGTGTCTTGCATTTAAGAAACGGTAAGGTTTATCTAGTTGCTATAATGAGACAACATTGTGGATCTACTAGTGATAACCGTTCTTTATTAACTACACTGCGCTTTTCATTAGGTAGAGTACTATCGTTTTGTTATTCGGAGATAACAATAACAATAAATGGTTTGTTTTTAATACTTTACAGGCTTTAGTCTCTTCTAATGTTACATTGGGGCATAAACCGGTAATACAGTAAAAGTAGAAGGGAGATTGGCTTTAAATGCCATTGCCGAAACATAGCTATAATTGACTGGAGGTAAATTTAAAATTTGAGTGCCGTAGCTAACCAGGCGGCGGTAACGGCTAGTAAGTAATTTTTATAGTAAAAAAATAAAATGAACTATCTTTGCTAATATTGTAAATGTAAATGTGGGTTTGTTTGTTACGTTTGTTTACTTTTACTATTTAAATACTCAACCAATCACCATGAAGTTTTGCATACACGTTTTCAGGGATACGAGAAAGCATAGAGGTGGAGGCACTATACAGGAACACACAAACTTTTAACTGCACAGGCCCATGTGGTGGAGGTGCATTATGCCGATGCGACTCTCACAATTCATAAGACGGGTAACACCCACTCCCCCTTGAGGGGTCTACAATCTTGACCCCTCAGGCCGCAGTTGGGCCCCCTTAGGAGGGGACAACACCTGTCGGAGGAGTAGAAGTAGTGTTGATTAGACAGTCCCTGCTCCCCCGGCCAAAAGGTGTAGAAGGTACCGTGGGGCTTTAGTCCTCGCGAGATGAATGTCCGTTAGGGATTTTCCCATGGAGAAAAAAAAAATGAGGTACTATATTTGTTCACTCTTTATTAATAAATAATTAAGTACCTTTGATCTAGAAAAAAATTACTGTTCCTGAGGAGTAGATCCAATTTACATTAAGACGAGCGAAGCCATGGGTAAAAGCTAGAAAACGCTAATATAACATTTTAAAAATAATTGTTCTCAGTTTGCATTTTATTTTAGTATAAGCGAAAATGGAAACCACTAATAATATGAAATTTCTCGTTCCACCGTAAAATATACAAACATTATATCCATCAGCAATGTTTACGAAATTATAAAAGAGTTTTTGACGTAAATTTAACATTTTCCCTTTAAAAACGTTCACCCAGAATGTTAACATAACAGGCCTTCGAAAATTCTCCGCAGATGTTTCTAATTAATGTATACTGTGTACGTTATTTCGAGACACAGTGTTATTCATTTAGTTTTGTGAGATAAGTGAAGGATATTTTTAGAAGGTAATAGCTTAGACAATGACGTATTTAGACGATGTTGGCTTAGTTGATAGCGTTTTCGGGTATAGTGTCGATTGACGTAAGTTCTAACCCTGACTGAGTTGGAACTTTTGGTGAGAGAAAATATCGTGATAACATCGTAATAAGTTGGTAAGGCTTTCTCTAAGCGCGTCTGGATAGCTACCACCCTCAGGTTGAAAATATGATGTCAAGCATCTGTTGGTGTGTTCTGGCAGCTGCATTTAGGAGCCAACCCCCCTCTATCCTGACATTATATGAGATTGTGGTCAAGCACTAATAGGTACCTATAAAGTATTAAAAAAACGACCTTCATAACCTGAACCTGAACTATCACTGAAGAAAGTATTCCATGGACGATCAAACAATTATGCTTATTAGTTAGTGAATTTTATAATGTTTACCTGAATAACATCATATTCTAGTTAAAAAAATCTTATCTTACTATATTCATCCAACGTAAATTACATTACAATTTTCTTAGTGTACTTATAATAAAAATGTAATTTTTTGTTTGTTAAAATGTTTATATCACCTGAAAGCAGAGGATTTTAAATGTATATATAAGATTGAATCCGAGGAAAAATCTAGGCCAGCGGTATGTATTTCTATGGAATTTATTGTGATGATAAAATTATAATTAAAACACTTTTAATCCCTATAAAATAATAAAATGATTAGTATTAAAATAAAATGTTTACTGCATTCATGATATTTTCACAGTAAACCCTCCATATATTCCTCAAAGGATATGTATTTATAACTAAATGTTGATAATGTTAATGTGGTATGTCCTATCAAGGTCTTCACAAATATTATGTCGTTGTCTGTATCCCTCAGAGATGGCGGATTTCCTCAGATAAGCTGTAAGCGAGGCTATATCTCAATTACCGGTACGCATCTTACTGTTTATACACAAAAACATTAAGCCAAATGTAGCCACTCTTCCGCGTAATAAGGACAACGGTAATGGTAGGTAATTAAATTCGAACAATTAAGCCTTTCGGGGACGACGGAACTTAATGAAATAAGTAAACGAAATAACTGTAAACTTAAGTAAGCTGTAGATGTATATGTCTCCTTAAAAATAAGCGTGCTTTTGTTTTCTTTACTTGGATCTTAATATTTTTCTGACTCCGAAATATCAATCACATTTCTTTGATTTTACTAATTTTGTTTGCTACAGTGAATTTCGGGAATTTTCAATACAAGGTTTTGCTCGCAGCTTCACTCGTGATTATGTAGATTTAGTTTATACCTCGGGAACAGTGTTTTAGTCCGAATAAAAGGTTCCAGATGTGACTTTTTCTGTATTTTGTAAGTAATAGGTACATAATTCCGTCAATGTCATGTAGACACAGATTGTGTGCTGTTTTATTTCATACTTACCAACAATTTATTAAAAACTTATTAACCCACCCAGACTGAACTGACAATTATAATCACAAGGTCATTCATATGCGGGATCAAACAGCCGACCCGTAATATTAGGCTTATTTATGCCTAAAAGATTGACCTGTCAATTACAATTTAATCGGTTTATTAAAGCTACTAACGATTAGTCTCATAGGCACGATCTAAACTAAACGCATTTAAAATATTATACTGTCACTAGCTGATACTCATAACTTTGTCTGCATTACCCTTCGCATGTGCAATACTCCGATTTTTCCATTTCTACACAGTAAGAAAATACATGAGTACCTTCTGTTTATAAAAATCATAGTTTCTGAAAATAACTTTATATTAAATATAACGGTACATTTCTATAATTTTATATACATAAATTAAATAATTTTCAAAATGAACCGTTGAATGGAAATATAAATATTTTCCTGTGAAATAATATAGAAAAATTTCCAAACAAGTATCCGATAAAGTGAGTGATATCATTCTTAACAATTTCTAGTTTTATATTCCAGTCCGATTTAATAATAAATGACAGAGAGTATGAACTGTATCCACAGTGTTTATACCCTTGTATATACGGACAAAGCAACATACGTCCTAAACTACAAAAGTTAGGCGTACCTAGAGTCAGAAGCTGAAACTCGGCGAATGTGATCTAATTAAGTAGTTACTGAAACATCTGTGTGTATAAATCACATATATATTCCCTCACATTTTAAAACTAATAATGTGCAAATAAACTATAAGAAAAAGAGAATTAAATATTATTTTTCACGAGTTTTATTGTATTACAGTATTGTTGACTATTTTTTTATCGCACAGGTTTTACTAAAAGTGTAATTTTAAAATGTAAATAAAAAATCTAAAGGATGAAATGGATACGCAGATGGTTTTAAAATAAAATATTCTACGAGCTTCTGATTAAAATTCAATTTTTATACCGAGTTTAAGCGGAATTAAGTCTGAAGTTTGGGATGTATGTAATAGAATGGTACCCTTGCAATTTAGTTTTGCGAAGTTAGCTCGTTGAAACTACTTATACAGTCAGATCTAAGAGCTACTATATATAATTGGGTCTGCTAATTGTGTTTCAACTTAGATATAGTACGAAGTCTTACAACAGCAGCTTCGTTTTATTACGAATTGGAATTGCTTGACTTGGACTTTTAAATATTTTTTATATTAATCAGCCCTATACATTATCAAATATCTGCGTAAATTCTAAATGAGTAATATTACTACGTTTTGAGTTAAATTATGATATATACAGACAAACAGATAAAAACCGTTTATAATTAGATTCTGTTTATATATCTAACTTGATTCCAAGAAAAGTCTAAGATACTGACAAAAGCTCACATTTGCATTTATAATAAATACTAGCTTCTGTCTGCGACTTTGTCCGCGAGGAATAGTTATTTTCGGCTAACGCTAACACGCAGCGGAAGCTTTCAAAGGATAAAAAACCCGATTTTGAAATATTCTTCATTGGTACTCCGCTCCTATTAGTGTTAATGTGATGATATATAGCCTTCCTCGATAAATGAGCAATCTAACACTGAAAGAATTTTTCAAATCAAACCAGTTGTTCCTGAGATCGCGTTCAACCAAACAAACAAATTGTCCAGCTTTATAATATTAGTATAGATTACTACTCTTCTTTCGTAGTTAACTCCAACCGATATTAAAATTACAATAACTTCTGATATAGAGGACCAATTTTAATGAAACAAAGACTAAGTTACTCCCGAGGATATGTATGTTTTATGATTTTCTTAGTGAGGTTTTATTGTGAACCCAGTACTTTAGCAGTGATTCATGTTCATACAAACAGACAGACAGACATTTCTAAAAATAATTGAAATGTATTCTACTACTTCGTGCTAGCCTGCACCAATTTAAAAAAAAAAAAATCGAAAAAGTACAAAATCGTTACAATTATATTCTTATTATATTTATAGACTAGCTGACCCGCGTAACTTCATCTGTGCCAAATCGGTTATTACCGGTTCCAAATGTATTTCGAAACGCGAAAAATCTTAAAAAATCTAGAACTCGATTATAGCGACACCTACCGAGACCAATTGTGGTTTCAAACTATCCTACATGTATTGGCAAGAAATCTCTTCCCGGTATTGCCTTCACCTCCGTGCCCCATTTACTATCCTCGCAACAACGCAATAATTTTACCGGCTTATAGTTTTTATTTCCCACTAGCTGACCCGTGCAACTTCGTCTGCATCAAGTCGGTTAACACCGGTTTCAATTGTATGTTTAAACGCGAAAAATTTTAATAAACCTAAAACCCCCTTGCAGCCACACCTACGGTTTCCAATAGTGAATCCAAACTATCAAGGGACTCGCTCAAACATATATCCAGATGGTATGTGAGAAATCTTTTAAAATAAGCCTAGAACCTGTTCGTAGCATCATCTACAGGATTCAATTAAGATAAAAATTAACCTACACATATTGGCGGTCATGTAAAAAAAAAAACTTGAGAGGTCTATGGAGCCCCCGTTGGAACGAAGTTCCTTTCCCTTTTTTGCAGACGTTTACTATACAGCCAGTACAGTTTACATTATAAAATATCAAGTTGATAGAGTTAAACTGTAAATGAAACGATAAAATATATTTATAAAATAAATAATGCTAAATTAAACACCGAATGATCTGTGATAATCGAGTTAATAAAGGTTAATACATCAATAGGTACCTAATTCTTGAGTTGGTTTGCTATTGAAATGAAAATTTTATGTATGTATATGTTTTATACACTCTCTCTATATCTTTTTCTCTGTCACGGTACCTAACCTACTGCAGATAAATTCTAAACATGCACAAAACGTAAAAAATAAATTAAATAATCATCTCTCCAACTTACTTAATCATAACTATCTTCAACTTGTATTGAAACCTTTACACACTCCATTGTATTGAAGAAAAATATAAATATGAGCTTCGGGTGACGTGTCAACTGCCACTTATCTGTAACTATTCGTCTAAGAGCTAGCAACGGTTTCGAGAACCAATTGTAATAAGCCACTTTTTTATATAACTTTATGTACTTCCGAACAACGTGCGGGCTACCTGGCTGCCTGTAAACGTTGCATCTTTTAGTGCATATCGCACCTTTACAGGCAAAAATATTGATTTTTAAATAATTTTAGAATGTTTTCTTTTTAATTAACTTTGAAACGCTACTAAAACACGAAATTATTATTGCCAGACATTTTTATTATTTACAATAATGTGCCAATTGCTACTTTTTGTAAATAAAAAAGTATGTTCAAACCATGTTAAGATAGCTGTAATTTTATTTAGGCATAAAAAAGGGTAAATTAAAAATAATATGTATAGAATAACTTAGCTATAGCTACAGTTTAGCGCAACACTGGCTGCATGTTAAGGTAGCGATAATTGCGGTAGCGCCTGTTATAGACGCATGTATTCAAGATGGCGTCAGTCCCAAGTCATATGTTTAGGTTTATCGTTGTTTTTTATTGTTTATAGTAAAATCTTAATATTATAAATGGTTAATATGTTCTTTGCAATGGAAAAAATAAAATGGTTTGAAATGAATTATTTTTATTTATAAAGAATATCATTGGGCACATTTTTGTCAATAACAAAATTGTCTGGCAGTGATAAATTGAGCCTGAACTGAACTGAACCTTGTTTGGAAGGGTATAAAGAAAGATATATTAAAGAACCAGCTTTTCTAAAATATTTGTTTTTCCAACGTTGCTGGCTCTTGTACTAAGGTGTCGCAAAAAGTCTTGTTACACTTTTTTCGGTCCAGCTCCCATCCGCTATAGCTTAAATTTATAGCTAATCTATCTGCTATATATAGCACAAAGAAAATTTACCAAAATCCGTCAAGAATTTCACTAACTACAAATTTTTGGCTTTCGTCCGTTATTCTGGAGAACCCCTTGCGTTTTATGGCACAAAAAGTATCTTAAATGTAACCTTGTAGTGTTAGTTATTACTGTGTCAAGTCTCGTTAAAATCGGTTCAGTACTTTCAGAGTGATGCGTGTTCACAGGGACAGACAGACAAACATTGCAAAAGGAATATTTTTGGCGTCTATATCGATAACAAATTCTACCCCGATTATAATTTTCAAAAAATAATTAATGTACAGATTTGGTCTTGTTACAGTTTTATTATAGTAAGTATATAGATAGATTAGTAAGGTTGTTATATTTTATTTATCCAAGGAAATTACAAACATGAAATATGTAGCATATTAAATAAAATAAGAATCTACTTAATTGTTTTCTCACCGTTTTGTAAAAGGGGTGTATATAAATATCGTACTTGGTCTATTTGAATGCGTTGAAAGCAGGGGGTGAAAATGAATAAGAACGTCTTTGTGGCGAACGTTCCGAGCTTACAGACAGTGGACGACTCAATTTAGTCCTTTAATGGATAGCACGAGCCCCTTCAACGAAAAATTGTTCTTATGTTTTCCTTCGCCTAAAGTGAGGTTTCAGTGAAAACTGATGCGAAATACAAAGGGGGACTGATTCCTCATAATGTCTTTGTGGACTTAGTGTCAGTTGGCGAAATTAGGTGGGCTCTTTCTTTGTGTGAAACTCTTCAATAAATAACTGGTAAACGTGGGTTATTGCTAAATGTGTAGTGTAGAATTCCCTACAATTAATTATTGTTTTTCTAAGCTTCGCATATGTTTATGGCATTTTCTTGTATTTGTTATCAATAATTATTGCTGTCAAATGTTTAATTTATCAAAATAAATTGTACTTTCATTGGAACTACGTTTATTGTTTGCATTAATTATGGGTCGTTTTTTATTTTTTTACTAATTATAATTGTTTCATGACAGATTAATCCACATGAAACTTTTTAATAATAAAAATAACCCGGATATATAACCTGGATTGGCAGCAGGTAGTTCAATTTTATTCAGACGGTTTGCGATGGTTTATAATCACAGAAAAAAAAATATTTCGCACCGTGATAGTATAAGAAGGGAAGTTAGAAGAAACTACTCACAGATAAGTTACGGCGTTTTGCTTCATAAATATTAGATATATTCATGATAATGAAAAAAAAAATCGAGGTAGCCATAAGGACTACCGACAGAAGTGAAAACTCAATACAGTAGAATAACTATGTTATGTTTTGAATTTTTTAATGAATTATAGTGTGAATTAATTAAATCTCTTAATTTGAAAATTGAAGTTATTATCATTAATATGATTTTCGTGTATGTATATTGGCACTCCAAATAATAATTATAAAATTATATATATATTATACTGTTTATAATTAATATATAATAGGCTGCACAATCTCAATACAAACTAATTAATAAAAACCGCTATACTACTCGTCGCTAGTCTGACGCAAGCCACGCAAGCGTGATAGGATCGGTCGTGCTTACTAGCATGTCATCACGCGAAATTATAAATTTATCTCCGGGCAAAATTACCGCTCAACGCGACTAAACAAGTTCTCATATAAAAAAAAATATTGATTATTTTTTAATCCACGTAAATTCGTTTTAGTAATTAATCATAATAGTTTCATTTCTGTAGAAATATCTCATCAATAATGGATAGTAATTGCCTGTGAAATGGCAATTTACGTTTGAGCTAAAGGGTGAACGAGATTTAGATGTTACACTCCCAATCGTGACATCGTTAAAAGCGAACACGAAGAAATCCTTAAGTCGGCTACTGTGAAACATCAATCACCACGTTTGACATGCCGAAGTAGGATATTCCTGTATTTAAGAGGTATCTGACCTTTTCCGACGAGGCTTACCTTACAAAGTAAATGTTAGTAATCCATTTAGCAACTTTATGTAATGTTCACGGGGTCTATGTATTATAAGGCTGGCTTGTATATATACATTATCTGTGTCCGCAACTCCTCTTGTGTAAGCTCAAAATTATTATTTTACTTTATTTTATACTACCCTCTGCGCGCGGAAGAGTACATTTCTTGACGAAATATACCGTACAAGTATATCCTCTTCTCTAACTGTGACAACGTGGATATGAAACTTAATATAAACTTAATATGTGAACGATAGCGACGTCTGGAAGTGACGCCTCTCTCTGTGCAACCGCTAACAACGAATGTAGCTTTATGTGTCTATTATGTTGTAATAATCAAAAAATATGTTAGTTATTATGAAAAGATAAACCAGATCGAGTTTTTTGCTGGTTCTTCTCGATGACTGGATTGTTTTCCGAACCGGTGGTAGTTCTGGCGTTCATAAGTGCCTTCTCAGAGCCTAAATTGAATAAAGAGTATTTTGATTTTGAATAAAGAACGAGTAACTGATTTATGCCCGGTTTCTGAGATACTTGGTTAAACTACCAATAGTTATTGAGTCCACAAAGATATCCAAACTGTCAAATGGCCCGTTGAGTTTTACTGACGTTTAGTGCATGTTCAGAAACGCAGTTTGAGAAGTTATCGAACCGATGACGCTATTGAACAGATATACTACAATTAAAGTACCTCAGAAACCTGGCATTAGGCGTGAATGCGTAACAAACTAATAAACACACGTACGCATTTATCATATTAGTAAGAACTAGTAAGGATTTAAATATAGAATCATATATATAGGATATATATATACATATATAGATTTTGAATAAAGTATATGTAATTTTTAATTGTGTAGCTAAAATATTGCACCAGTTATATATTTGTAGTCTTTGTTTATCCACTAAACTTTAACCAAATAATTTATGCCATATTAAGTGCTGTATTAAAACGTTGTCAGATAATGCACCTATCATTATAAAATATTCATGTAAAACGGTTTCTTAGAAGTATTTGTTGTTTCCACTTTTTTTTTTATGTGACATGACCTGTAGACAGTTATTTCAAAGAAAAGCATGACTAGTAAATGAATGAGAAACGCCAAATATATTTATTTGTAACCACAGATGCAGCGTTAATAAATTATAACAAAGATGCGGTGTTATATAATTGAATCGGTGCATAATTATTAACTAAAAACACAAATAGTGTTTATGAGAATTGTTCTAGGTAATTCATAATTAACTAGCATTTACTCACGGCTTTACTTGTGTTAATGTGTTATAGTTTTATCTATACCTGGGAAAAAGTACATTTTTCTAGATGGAATTTACCCTATGTCCTTTTCTGTACCCGTGAGGGTATTTATGTGAAACATCATAAAGATCGGTTGAGTAGTTAAGGCTTGAAAGCGTAACAAACACACACAACTCATTTCCCCTTGTATAATATTAGTAAAGAGGTTAAAAGATGACAGAGGTAAATTCAAAGAGGTACAAAATATTCACTATTGAAGTACTACAAAGGCGTATATTTTCAAACGTAATAATATTATATTTGATTTTCTGATATTAATATATATCTTTTTTCTTAATTTATAACTATACTAGCTGACCCAGCGAACGTCGTACCACATCAGAATCAATAAATGTTGTTTTTAACTTATTAGCTGAATTAAATTTAGTTTTTTATTGGGATAGAACGAATACACAAACTGAATGAAGTTTAATAAATTTACAAAAATCATAGTAAAAGATCTTTTGATCACATTGAAATGAATGTAATGTAATTTATGTTGTAGGAAGGCATTTGGTTTATATAAATGAATTGAAACGTCCGCGTAGTACTTTCATTACTTTTTGTCAACTATTTGTTGCATGTGTTGCGTTTAGGTCGATTCTCTGTGATCAATCTTGTGATACACAAACAAAAAGAAAAGATTGAAATCAGTTAATCTTTTCTCGAGATATAATCAAAAATGACGATTTTCAGATATTTTTATAGTTATTCTGCTATTCAGGAGAGATATAAATACAACAAATTAAAAAATCTTAAAAATCAGTCCAGTCGTATTTGAGTTATAAATGGTGTAATTCAACTGATTTTATTTTATATCTATACATGTAACAAGAATTTAAATGTAACTTGTCTGTACTTTTTACATTTTTGTAAAAAAAATTGTTGCAAGTGTTTACGAGTAAGTAATAAAATATATTTCAATCGTTTTTAGAAATGTCTGTCTGTTTGCTTGGACACGCATCACTACTAAAATACTGCGTTCCTGATAAAACCTCTTCATGATATCAAAATCATAGAGCATATCTTCGAGTAATATTTAGTCTTGGTTACCCGATCGTGTTTCTTGCCAGTTCTTCTCGATGAGTGGGTTGTTTTCCGAACCGGTGGTAGTTTTGACGTTCATAAGCGTCGTATTAGGGCCTAAACAGAATAAAGTATTTTTGATATTATTTATTTCATTAAAATTGGTTCGTTCTATCAAAAGTTATTGTAATTTTAATGACGACGCGACTTAAGTACGAGAGAAAAGTACATAAGTAAGTGGACTTAATATATTCAAATGATTTTATTAGTCATATTAGGTTCCACGCGGACGTAGTCGCGGGCACAGCTAGTATATTATATAAAGATTACACTGTATCTATTTATTTATAACAGAGATTCGAAACGTTGAAACAACTCTTAACCAACCATTGAAGTCTATTTAATAACAGGACAAGATATCTCGGGATTCCGTAGAGCACATAGCAAATCAATCATGAATCTTAGTGGGACAGAAACTGAATTGGATACGCCATTCAAAATCCAGCGGACATTCATTCGTCGGGACCGACATCAGCCAAATAATGAACAGGAACTGGTACAGTGCGGTTTGGTTTAATTAATATCAACGGTGTAGTATATTGATGTATATTGTATCTATACTAATATTATAAGATAGATATACACACATCAAAAAAGTCTAAGCAACATGCGTGATATTACAAATTTTACCATTTATATTAATTAATTTCTAAGTATTTACTCAAACAAAGTGCGTAGGTAAGTAAACTTTTTTGTTATTGATGACATACTGGCTGCTTGTAAAAAAAAAATTCGATTATGTTTTGTTTTTTCATAAAATTCAAATGACTGCGAATTTGTTTGAAAATTCAAACAACTTAAATAAGTGCGTTTTAATTGCTACGTTTAGTCTTGATTTTATAATTTTACCAACCATTTAAATAAAGTTAGCGACAAAATTGAATTGTTAGATATTCTTTACGTCATGAAGCGACGTCATTTGATGGCAGATGACATGCAAAGAGCTGTAGGGATGTTGCAAGCGGGAAGTAATCAATCTCAGGTATCTCGACATTTTGGCATTCATAGAAATGTTATTTGTCGTCTTTGGCAGCGCTACAATAATACAGGAGAACCCGCTGAACAGCATCCAGGCCGTAAAAGGAGTACAACCACTCGGCAAGACCGGTACATACAACTGACTGCAAGACGCCAGCCGATGTTAACCGCTCGAGAGATAAGTTTGAGGCTACAAATTTCAAGTGGTGTTGATATAAGTCCTCAAACTGTGCGAAATCGACTGCATGAGTACGGCCTACGAGCTCGACGCCCAATCAGGTCCCCACCGATACGTCACGGGAATCGCGCTCGTCGATATGAATGGTGTAGAGAACGCATAACATGGACCCAGGAACAATGGGATAAAATTATGTTTTCCGATGAGTCGCGATTCGGGTTTAAGCCTGATACAAGAAGGGTGCGAGTGTATCGTCGGCCCGGAAATACTGAAAGGCTCAGGTGCGTTCAGGAAGTTCATCCATACAGCGGCTCAACAGTTATGTTATGGGCGGGTATTATGAAGAACAGGTGAACTGAGCTCGTTTTTGTAAATGGAAACATGAATGCTGAAAATTACATTGAGGATATTCTCAGACCTTATGTCTACCCATTTGCACAAACCTTTGGCTCCGATTTTAGGTTAATGCATGACAATGCGCGTTCACATACAGCTCGGCGAACCAGTGAATACTTTGCAACGGAGAACATACGGGTATTGCCCTGGCCTGCACAATCGCCAGATCTCAACCCCATCGAGCACGCATGGGACTTGCTCCAGAGACGTGTTTTGAAGGACTTGGACGGAGCGACAACAACCCAACAGCTGAAGGATTTGCTACAATTCCATTGGGAGCGAATACCGCAAGATGACATAAACAGTCTCATTAATTCAATGAATAATCGTTGCCGACAAGTTCTGAATAGCAGAGGAGCCCATACTTTGTATTAAATTGTTCTATTCTTTCACAATAAATACATTTTCTTTAGAAATTTCAAAGTTTAGTTTCTTATGTATCTTAGTTTCTACAGTATATTCTAATATTGTTCATTTCTGTTATTAAAAGAACTTATAAAGACAACAGCTGTTATTTTTACATCATTGAACCCTAAAGATATTATTTTAAAAATAAAATACAACGTTATAATATGAAGAACCATCCTAAAATTTAAATTAGTACATGTTGCTTAGACTTTTTTGATGAGTGTAGATATTATTATATCTATTTATTCCTGCTAAGCTTCCGAGATCTAATAAATACGTCCCATTTTATATTACTCATTCATGTACTAATTTAGGTTTTTACTCTCCGGTCAACAGAATATCTAGGTCATATAACTCATTCCATAAAACATGCGACATTTTGTCAACTAAACGAAATCATTTCAAAACAGCGATAGAGATATATCACTCTGTTCACAAAATACAGTAATAATTGTTTCAGTATTTCTTTAATTCTCTCATTCTGTTGCAATTTCCTTGTTTTTGCATTTTTATGTTAAATTTTTAAATATGTAAAATAGTTTAATATTTAATTTATTGTTGGAGCACGCCGTGGTTGTCTCTAAACATGACTACATTTATAATGTATTACAATAGTCCTACTTTTTATATACTTACTAGTGTATTGTTATGTTGACGATCCTAAAATAAATAAACAAATTATAAAACTGTAGGGTTTGTTTGTTTCACGCGCTAATCTCAATCCGATTTGAAAATTCTTTCAGTGTTAGACATCTCATTTCTCGAGGAAAGCTATATACTTTAGATCATCACGCTAAGACCAACAGGAGCGGAGCGCCAATGAAGAATGTTTCAAAATCGTTTTTTTCCTTATGAGAGCTTTCGCTGCGTGTTAGCGTTTGCCCAAAGTAACTATTCCACGTGGATGATGTCAGGGGCAGAAGCTAGTATACTATAATAGTATTAAAAGTGAGACTATGTATAAATTCTGGGTAACCTTAATTAGATATTCCGCGAGAACAATGTAATAAAGTGATTAAATATCGGGTTCAAAATAGCAAGTTTCGATTATGTACCAATCACAATATAAATTAAACTTTGTAATTTTCTCTATAAACCCACTCGTAAGAAGATTTTGTTATTAGGTATACAAAAATGGTACTGTCGTTGCTTTGCTAAGTCGTTGTCTTGCTAAGGCTTGGTTGTAATTGGTACCTACGTAAAGTAGCCGTTTTAAAACTGTTGTAAATTGAAATTAGCCCATTCTGCTGTCGTAAAGTACGTAATTAGAAGTTACATTTTGATGAATCCTATTAATTATATTCTTGAATTAAACTTGATTGTAAGATTTATAATATATCTTCATCGATCCATTCATTTATTAAAGTTAATAGGTTCACTGTGCGAGTGTGACTATTATATTGAAAGACTGAAAACGTAATCGGTGTAATACAGAAAAGTTAAATACGTATTGAATACTTGCTTTAAAAAGGTTTCCAATTAAATGCACCGCGGTCGCTGAATGTTCGCCATCTTGCTCTTTTGTCTCGCTTTGGTTACGTTAGGTTAGACTTGCGAAAAAGGATAACGCGAACTTGCCTCGGGCGAGCGCGGTGCATTTAATACGAAACCTTTTTAAACCAAGTATTTAACTTTTTTGTAATAACGCCGCATGTGTTTGATTGAATTAGTTAAGTTACAACAGTAATTCTAGTAATGTTCTATATAATTGATGAGGTCTACCGTTATTCGAATATCTCACAAAAATTACGATAATTTTGTTTAAGTTTTACTTCTTAAACACTTTTGGTCTTTATCTAAAATATTTCGATAAATTAATTAAAATTACAGTTATTAAAGTTAAAAAATACGATTATTGTAAGCACTAAATGTTTCGCGATGTATATTTTCATTCCATGGAGAAACAGGGCAAGCGGTCTGATGCGCATGCTCAGGACAACACAGACGAAGTAGCGGGTATCAGCTAGTCTATACTAATATTATAAAGCTGAAGAGTTTGTTTGCTTGAATGCGCTAATCGCAGGAACTACTAGTCTGATTTGAAAAATTATTTCAGTGTTAGATAGCTCATTTATCGATGATGGATGTAGGCATCACGCTAAGATAAATTGGAGCGGAACACCAATGAAGAATGTTTCAAACTCGGGGTTAACGTACGTACTATTTAAAAATATTTTCACCTTCTACGTAAACTAAGTCGCGAGTTAAAGTTAGCGTTAGCCCAAAGTAACTATTCCACGCGGATGAAGTCGCGGGTTGAAGCTAGTATTAAATAAAACTTTTCGTTAATCCACATAGAAGTTCCAACTATTCAGTTACCATTATTGTTAACGAATGTCAAGAAAGTTGATTGGAAGTGTTTCCAGTAAACGCAGTACATAAAATTGGTAGTCACTTTCTCATTGTTATATCCTACTCCATAAGTCATGTTACACTGGAAATCTCATAGATGCTGAATACCTAATCAAATCAAATCACAATCAAAATTCAGGTTAGCCCTAATAAGGCGCTTAAGAATGTCAAACTACCACCGGTTCGGAAAACAACCCAGTCATCGAGAAGAACCGGCAAGAAACTCGATCGGGTACATCTTTTTAACACACATATATATATATATATATATTACGAATACATGATACGTTACAATACCGTTTTTAATAGATGCACAGAGAGGAGTCAATACCAGACGTCACCATCGTTCACGTATTGATCCACTCTATAATAAATAGCCTTTCGACACTAAAACCTGCTTGACATGGCGTTTAAATTTACAGTCCGGCAAATCGGTAATTTGCTCTGGGACTTTATTGTAAAACCTAACATCTAAGAAACTATTACTGGTATTGCTAAGTCTGAAACATAGGACGACCAGTTCGTTACAGTTTCTAGTATTTAGATAATCCTATTTATAATTAATATTAGTTGATAATTCTGTTCTTCATCTTAATAAATTTCCTAGAGTGTAACGACAGTTACACAGTTTTATTCTCGTTTTCTAGTCTTTTAAGATATTTTATTTTTAGTCTTGTTACATAAACGTCGAATGCCGATAATGCTACTTCAAGGAAATGCGTGTCTAGACGTTTTATTATTGACTAGCTGACCCGTGCAACTTCGTCTGCACCAAATCTGTTATAACTGGTATCAATTGTATTTTGAAACGCGAAAAATTTTAATATACCTAAAACCTTATTGCAGCCACACCATCGATTTCCAATTGTGAATCCAAACTATCAAGGGACTCACTCAAGCCCAGATGGTTTGTGAGAAATCTTTTAAAATAAGGCTACAACCCGTTCGTAGCAACCTACATATATTGGCGGTAATGTGAAAAAAAGCTTTAGAGGTCTATGGACCCCCAGTTTCTAACGAAGTTCCTTTCCCTTTTTGGTAGACGTTTACTATACAGTCAGTAGAGCTTACATTATAAAATATCAAGTTGATAGAGTTGAATTGTAAATTAAACGATAAAATGCATTCATAAAATAAATAATGATGAATGAAACACTGAATGATATCATAACTATTTTCAACTTGTATTAAAATTTTTTCACACTCGATTGTATTGAAGAAAAATATAAATATTAAAAAGATATGAACACGACGCGTCAAATGTCACTTACCTATAACTATTTGTCTAAGAGCTAGTAATGGTTTCGAAAAAAAATTTCAATAAGCCAGTTTTTATATATCTTTATGTTCTTCCGCACAGTGTGCGGGCTACCTGGCCGTAAACGTTGCGTTTGTTAGTGCATATCGCACCTTTACAGGCAAAAATATTGATTTTTATATAATTTTTTAATGTATTGTTTTTTACTAACTTTGAAACGCTACTAACACATGAAATTATTATCGCCAGACATTTTTGTTATTAACAATAATGTGCCCGATGCTATTTTTTTGTAAATCAAATAAGTATGTTCAAACCATATTAAGATAGCTGTAATTTTAATATTATTATTATTTTTAATGAAGGCTTAGTCGCCTGCGCGACTATATCGCCTAAGTAACATACAACTATATAACAATAAGAATGACAATAAACTTAGCAATAGCTTATATTAATTTTGTACAATTCTTTAGCATCTTTCGAAATGGGGTCAGACAATAACGAATTGTACAAACCAGTGTGGAACGAACCAGTAGCATTAAGCCGAGATCTAATATCTTCGCTTCGAACACATTCTGCCAGGATGTGGTGCACGTCATCGATGAGCTCACAACTCTGGCAGAGTGTTGTTGATACTTTACATTACTTTACGCATCAGGTAGGCGAACTTTTTACATGGGATGTGTTCTGAGTGTAATCTCATTCCTGTGATTGCTTCCCGACGGCAAATCGTACTGTCATCAATCCAAGATGACCTTAAGGGATATGGCTGAATCGTTTTGTACCATATTCCTTTTGTTTTAGAACGCTCATCAAAGTATTCCTTCCAATGCGAGTAACAGCTATTTTTAAATACTGAGCATACATCCAAATAAGTTGGTAAAATATTAATAATAGCACCTTCGGAGGATCCTTCTCTAGCTAAAAGATCAGCTCTTTCATTCCCAGTTATACCTATATGAGAAGGGATCCATTCTAAAACAATTACTTTGTTCTTTGCTTTGAAATCTAGTAATTGCTTCAAAATAGTGTAGGCTATCGGTATTCCTCGAAAAGTCAAGGTACATCGAGCTACGTGTTGAAGAGCAGTTTTTGAATCGGATAAAATAACAATCTTAATGGACTCAGTGGATTCTACAAATGATAAGGCCTCTGCAATTGCTATCAATTCAGTGTGCATAATTGAAATATTTTCATCAATTTGAAATTTCATAAAAGTTTTGGAATTTGAGTCAAAAAATGCGACTCCTGAATAATTACCAGCTTTAGATCCGTCAGTGTATATTTTAACAAAATTTGGTAATATTTATTTATATATTGAAGACAAATATCTTTTATTTTAAGAATATCATATTGACTCTTTGGCTTCCAAATACCATCTACATTTATTTTAATTATATTGTGTAAATCAATGTTATCGACCCAGGTGTGTAAAGTGAACATTTCATGTTTTATACTTGTTTGAATTGGAGTATTTTTATATTGACAAAAAATAGAAACTAATAATGGTTTTTTTCTGTTACGCCAATAGAGTAATTGGAAAGAGGCGGACAGTTCTTCTAATAAATTAGGTAGTTAGGTAGGTAGGTAGGTAGTTATTAGGTAGTCCGGTGAAGCTGTAAAGACCTTACCAGGTCAATAGCGTAGTCAGTTCAAAAAAAAATTAGGTAGTTCGTTTTTTCGAATGACTTAAATTTAAATAGATTTTGCCAGAAAAATATTGTCTCCTAAGATGTAACGGACATATGCTCAATTCGCTTTCCATAACATGGATTGGAGTACATTTAATGAAACCCCCGATAATTCTCATGGCCTGGTTTTGGACTTTTTCAAGTTTATAGAGGTTAATCTGAGCACTATTATCATAAAGAAAGCTCGCATAG
>AP028440.1:12229329-12320419 GCA_036509395.1 Antheraea yamamai | reverse complement strand
TATATATATATATATATATATATATATATATATATATATGTGTATATATAGGTAACAATTAACGATAATTTATTTTTCAATAGTTAGTTCTCCATAGAATCTTAATAATTACAATGAAATAATATATTACTCTGACACTACATTAAAATAATCTTGTAGAAATATAACACTAATCTCATAGGAAGAAAACCAGAATACTTATCATCTTCGGTAAGAGAAACGTTTGAACAATGGTTGCTAAAAGGAAAATCGATCTGTCATCACTTAATTTGAGCTTCTGTTAATGTTAGATAAAACTTACACGTAACGTCAGTTATTTCACTAAAAACATTTTTGGTTCATTATACATTGCTCGTGAATAGCACAAATTTCAGTTACCGCACGAATTGTGTTGCGGGGAACAATTCCAAAAATGTTGGTACTCGGATCGTTTTCAATATCACCGGAGCGAGTGTACTTGGCTTTCTTTTTCCACATTTCTGCGTGTATTCACCGAGGCCTAGCCTGTCGTTGCAAGCGGGAAAAATGGACGAGTCACAGGTCACGAGCTCGTGGAGTGCAAATCGTTGTACGCTGTTAACTTGAATGATTTTTGTGTGGTTTGTCTGTGATTTTTTACATTTGTCCGCTATATTTTATACTTTATTGTACGGCTTTCTCTTTGGCCACTTTCGCCTTTGCTAACTATATAGTTGATAAATGTCTTTCACTAAGATTAATCATTGTTGTTTGTAACTTTAACATTCAGTATTTCCTTATTATTATTTATAATTATAATAACGTTCGTGACTCCTTTATATATTTGTTATTATTTGATGTAATTTCTATTTGTTTCAATAAACAGTTCAATGGCATAAGTAAAGTTATGTTGTGTAAATATTTTCTTTGTTCAAATATCTCAACATACCTACTAATTTTAATGGCTATTGGTTGAATAGTGTACAAGTTTACGGGCTGAAAGTGCACTGCAGTCATTTAGTAGTGAACTACACTATAAAAGAAAATTATACTTGACAACTATACGGCGATTAGTTAAAAATGTTAGATTTTATAAATATCAGATATATATGTCAACATTTATTTTTATATATAGTAAAAGGCAATGTCTTTCCATCTGTTTATCCATTACTATGAATATAAATTGAATAATACTGAACTTATATAATATTTTTTTCCACAATAACGCTTGCTAGCTGGAAGAAAATTTCTTGAGACATTAAGCTCACCAGTATACAAACCAGAAAATGCAATATTCAGTCATACAATATAACAAACAATGTAGTGCCAGACGCTACATATTTAACAATACAAGGCAAACTCTCTAGAGTCAGATGCTTAATTAACTTTAAAGCTAGATACAAACTTCGTCGGGAGTAAGGAAGTAAGTCCTCACACATCGCATTTGGCGGAGCGCGCCACGGCAGCGAGGTCAAACGACAACTCACCCTCGTAAGTGTATTGCGAAGTTTCGCACAACTTTGTGACTCTTATGTGTCACGTCACGAAGTATTTGACTGGTCGTATTCACCGATGGAAATGTTTTTTTTTCTTCTTTATTTAGCAAGAGCGCTTAATGTTGCGTATGAAATGCTGTGAAGAGCTTCGAGAAAGTTTTCTTAATATTGTTATCTTTATTGGGCATACGTTCGTGTAGGGTATTCTTTGATATACAAAGAAATATTTACTATTCTTTCCAAATGTTTGACTTGAGATGATGTTTTTTTTTTTCGTAATTACATTAGCTGTTTTGTTTATTAACTTTTTAGTATCACCCAATCTGATAAATTAGTAAGTTGATATTTCATTTTGTTTGACGAGATTATGAAGTTGTTTTCTATGTTACATTATAAAATATCCTATGTCTTGTTTTCTAATAATGTAATATTGCTCTCATATTGCAATTAACTTATAATATTATTTTTGTCATAGGAGGCAAACGAACAGGTGGGTCTCCTGATGTTAAATGATTACCACCGTCCATAGACACCAACAACACCAGGGGAGTCGCAAGTGCGTTGGCAGGCTGTGTTTGGGGAAAGGGATTGAGAGAGGGGAGGGGAGGTGGTCCTCCGGCGCTCTCACTGACCGAACGAAACGCAACAATGCAAGCACTTTTACTTCACGTCGGTTTTCTATGGGTCGGGTAGTAGTAGCCCGGGCGAGCCGACCCATTCATGCTGAAACCAGTAGAAGCTTCAGCGTGGCTCTACCACCTACAATATATTAATACGTGAATTTATAATTGAGTATTACGTAAGCCTGCATGTAAGTAAAATGCCCGCTTTATATACCTACCTATAATTAGCTATAATTATACATTACATTTACTTGCCAGATCCGAATAACACCGCGTAAGGCTAAAATAATCTACCACATTTAAATTAATACTAGTTTTCACTAAGGATTCAGCGCAAAACTAGTGCTTTTACAACTGTATACGACAACAATTGCAACACTGCAAAGTGAATACCATAGAGTCAATCATCATATCGCACCACGAAGTATTAAAGATTTCAAATGTCGAGTAACCTATACATCTATTGTATAGCTGTAAATATTTCCTTAGGCTTCATGCCATCCGAGATATATAGCGACGTACATACCAAATTTAACGTGTGTTTATTTCTCTCTGATCCAAACACGTCAAAGACGCGTGTTTAATCACTTGCCATATTCAAATTAAATTCGGATCTGCTCCACACACATAATGTATAATACAATAGGGTAATAATAATTATTAAATACAATATATTACTGTGCGCTGTTAAGGAAATTACATATGGTGTAATATATGGTTCTCTGGGTGCTTGTTTACGGAAGTTGATCTAATTGGATGATAAGTTTGAAAACAATTTTATTGAAATAATTTAGTTTATCATCTTTTGAGACCGCTCTTCAAAGATCAGCTTTATAAAAATATTTTCAAGATATGACAAATTTTCGAAAAGCACAAAAATTGATTTATTTTTAAACAATCTCGCATCATCCCATTCTTTTCTACGTTCATTAAAGGTCATTCATTATTTTGTATTTTTCAAATTGGAATATTTTAGATGTTTTCAAGCGACAACTATGTGTAAATATCAAGTAACCATTAATTTATACTTCAATCCGGAGAATACTTATACAGCATCCACTTTGTCAGATACTTATTATAATCAATAATAACAAACGCGTGCAGGGCACAGTTGGTGATAATATATATACTATAGTGAATATTCTCTCTCAATATCTTTTACAAATTCTCACCGTGTACGGTAGTCGCATATTCGATTTTGTAAAATGATCTATTTATTAAGTTGTGTGCTTTAATTTTGTGCAAATTGTTATCTTTTTATATTTACGATGTACTCATGGACAGTGTTATTTTAATGTGCATATATACTAAGATTAGAAAGCTGAAGAGTTTGTTTGCTTGAACGCGCTAATCTCGGGAACAACTGACCCAATTTGAAAAATTCTTTCAGTGTTAGATAGCTCGTTAATCGAGCAAGGCTATATATCATCACGCTAAGACCAATAAGAGCGGAACACCAATGAAGAATGTTTCAAAATCAGGGTTAACATACGTATTATTTAAACATATTTTCACCTTCTACGTAAACGAAGTCGCGAGTTAAAGTTAGCGTTGGCCCAAAGTAACTATTTCACGCGAACGAAGTCGCGGGCAGAAGTTATCCTTACTTATAAATTGGCTTTTACCCGCGACTTAAGCACATAAGGGCTGCTATTTAAGGAGTGAAAATGTAATAAACAAACAATCTCACATGCGATATTATCATATTAATAACGATAGCTGGTGATTGCAATTTCATTCACATGAAAATAGTATTGTTTCACAGGAATTGAGTATTTGGATAAATTGAGGCTGCCTTTTATAATTACCCGACTACGACGAAGCCTATCCTATATGGATATACTAGCCGGCCCGGCAGACGTTGTCACGCCCTGATTATAAAAAAAATCCTTGACAAATTATATACCAAAACCTTCCTCATGAATCCCTCTATCCACTGGTGAAACCCGCATGAAAATCCGTTCAGTAGTTTTTGAGTTTGTCGCGAACAGACAGACAGATAGACGCGGTAGGGGACTTTGTTTTATACTATGTAATGATAAATCCTATATGGATTTTAAGTTATCTCTGCTTTATTTTTATACTTACTATAAAAATGATATCTCAATTTCATATGTATAGATTTGAAGCCATGATAACTTAGTTGATAACGTGTCGACCACTTCGTCGATCGACGTGGGTTCGAATCCTTGGAACTGAGTTATAGCGTTTCGTGAAGTATAACGTTGCGATGAAATCATAGCACGATGGTAAGTAGTGCTCTTTCTAAGTCCGCCTGGCTAGCTACCACCATTAAGTTGAAAATCTCTCCCCAAACATATGTTAGTGTGTTCCGGCAGCTAACCCCTCTAGGTTTTGCGTATTCACTATCTTCGACCACATCTTCATTTAATATCAGATGAGACTATGAACGCTATGGAATATGAAACGCTCACTTCATTAAATAGTATAAAACAAAGTCCCCCACCGCGTCTGTCTGTCTGTCTGTTCGCGATAAACTCAAAAACTACTAAACGGATTTTCACGCGGTTTTCACCAGTGGATACAGTGATTCATGGGGAAGGTTTTAGTATATATAATTTGTCAAGATTTTATTTATAGTCAAGGCGGGACAGCGTCTGGCGGGCCCGCTAGTATAATCTATAAAAAAAGATTTCATACCAAAAACATTAAATATATTAATTAGTTAATTTTGAAGAAGAGCTGATAATGGAATTTAATTACTGAACACAGTTATTGTTTACATTTCAATTTTATTGTTGTTGTTTTATTACAATTAAATGTTTAGTGTAAACAACTTGTAAAAGCAACTCTCGAAGTTAACTTGAAAGCCTTCTTGGAACAAACGTTAATTACTTAATTGAAAATTTCTTAAGGGCTCTCAAATATTTCTTAAAATTCGTTAACGTATTATTATTTTACTTCGTTGAAGGGTGTGTTAAATAGTATGATAATATACTTATGATTGCTTTACAATTTTCGTGATTTAAGTAACTGAATAGATAAGTAAAAAGTGTATATCAATTTATCTAATTTCCTTGAAATTTTGCATAAAAAATTTTGTACAGCATAAAGGTACGCGTGCAACACTCGCTATTCTAGACACTGATTGTTTAATAATTAATATTTACGCAGAACCTTATTTTTGTTTCTAAAATGTCTAAGTTACTCTTTACAACAACAGCTATCTACCAGTGAAAGTCTTGTCAAAATCGGTCTAATCACTTCGAAGTTTTAAGCCGGAACAAAATGATAGGCATAAAATTTAAAAATTGGCTTTTTGTTATATACGTATGATATCCATTTAGTAAAAATCTGTTAGAGATCACAAATATACACTTTATTTTTGTTTATTTATATAGATTTATAACTGGCGTGGGGAAATATACTTCTGTATAAAGATTCCTGTTTTTATCAAATTATCATATACCCAGTTATTTAGTATGACAGACCGGTAACGTAGCTGACTGGATCGTCATCACCAATACGTCAGCAATAATACGTAATTGTGCGTGTCAAGTTCAATGAACAGACAATATACATCCAGTATTTAAGTGACGTGGTATTAATCTGCATATTTAACCACAGATCAAACCATCGTGATTTGGCGGGGAGTTTCGCTCCCACACACTCGGAAGTGGCCCCCTTTGGCAGCGTCTCAAGCCTAGGAGCGATCCCCAGGAGTGGAGCCCCCGAGCATGCTGCTAGTGCGATACAGTGTCATTGTATTCACTACACAATACAGATCACCCCACATAAGTATACACACACACCTTAGATACACATATATTGGAAGGGCTTTTATTTCTTTTTCTTTTATTTTTTTAATTTTGATTTTGGTTACTTAGTCTTATCCAAATCGTCAAAATTTGCTGCTGCTGCTGGTAGACAGGTGTGTCTCACTAACGCTTACATGTACGATTAGTTAGCTAGCTTGGTAGTTTAGATTGATTTGTGATGTTGCGTTTAAGGCAAAAACCCAAGCCGAGGTTCGGCCATTTTGGTGCCCTCGAGCTTGTTGCCATACTTTTGAGTCACTTAAATGTTTGTATAAAAAAGCGGTGCAGTTGTAAAGTTACGTCTGGCCAACAGTGTTAGTGAGTACGTGAAAATCTGATTTCGTAGTATTTCCTGTTACTGAGAAGCTTATAAGCCAGCTTGACAACGACAACCGGCTATGAATTGCTGCTCTATTAGGGGTCGTTGTTGTATCTGCATTGTACTCTGTATAGGAATTTAGGATTTAGGATAGGATAGGATAGGATAGGATTTAGAATTAATAGGAAATTACATATAACTTACCATGCTCGTACAAAGGAGGTACAGAGTTCATATTTTGAAAATTCGAGTCATCGGTGACGAGTCACGAGTATGTCGCGGTTATCGGTGACGTGATGAGAACCCATAATTTCTTTCCCTACCAAAAAACACTCAACGCGGCAAAAGAAGTTTTCACCTCAAAAACAAACAGACAGATTTCGTTTCTTCTACATTTATAATATTAATGATTTATTAACTTAAACTATAATTTCAATATTTTCAATTACTGTATCTGCGGATATATTTCTAAATTAACCTAAAAACTATAACAAGACAAACTGAACTTAAACAAAATAAAATTCACTTCTTCAGTATTGTTACTTACTACTTAATTTCATGTGTAATACTTTCCAGTAGGTAATAAACAAGAGACTCAGTAGGTACATTTTCCCTTTTACATTACACGGGCAACCTCAATATTATTGGTAATAAATGGAGTAGAAAGGATTCCCGAAACACGAAACGTAAGACGTGAGTAATTTACTCCATTTTTTATAAAACACAGACTTTATATTAAATAATCTTTTGTTTTTTTTCCTTATAAATAACATTTTTGCCTTACAAAGTTTTCGTTAAGGAATGTTTTCGTAAAACAATTTTAGTAAACCTAATTCTAGAATACATAAATATATGAATAATTCAGGTTGTTTTATCCTGACTAATAATACACATTCGAATGTTACTCATATTTATCTATTTCTTTGTTACACTTTCATGTATGTCATTACTTAACCTATAATCATGAAAATTTGCAGAGAGATTCTTAGGTGTACAGAACCTTTTCTGTAAATAGGGTACTTTTATCTAAAAAATTATAGCTCTCCAGAAATAGATCAAATACTAGCAAAAATTATTTTAGTATTTTATTAAATAAAAATAGATGGCTTTCATCACTACATAGTATAAAAGAAAGTCCTCTGCCACGTCTGTCTGTCTGTTCACGATAAGCTTAAAAACTACTGAACGGATTTTTATGCGGCTTTCACCAGTAGATAAAGTGATTCGTGAGGAAGGTTTAGGTATATAATTTGTTAAGGTCTTTTTTATTATCAGGGCGGGATAACGTCCGGCGGGCCCGCTAGTAGAAAATAAAATATTAAGTTTTCGTTTTGAAGATCTATTCATAAAATCTAAAAAGAATTTTATGTTATGTGTTGCAAATAATTATTGTAGAAAGTTTATATAAAACATTCCTCCATGAGACTAAGGGTAAGTTGTGCTATAAACTACAGTACTGAGTAGGTAAAGATGAAATCAGCCATGCAATTTATGCGCCTGCAAAAGGAACCGGCTCCGAATATATTTGCAATAATTCACATTTAAGAATATTTACGCTACAGGAAAGCCATTCGTTCCACAATATCTTACAAACGTTTAAACATAAATACTATCGCGACTAGAAACTAAGGAAACGGTATGTGGAAATATATCTAGAACAAAAAGATATATTTTACTGATATTACAAAAAAACATAATTAAAAATCAATTCACAAATCTGTATAATTTATGGTTTTTCATATTACTTTTTAAATTTTAGAGTCTGACCTGATGTTAAATGAGGATTTAGGTTCAGGATGTCAAAGATGATATACCTCTTTTTTTTTCTCGCGGGAGAATCTCCTTGGAGTTCTACCTAGCCGGGCAGCATAGGTGAGAATGTCAGATTTGTACTGATTGAACCCCCTCGGTTTCTTCCTGCACCATGTAGCCGGGTGGGCAGGAACGGCCTCTACAGTGCTTCTACCCGACGAACACGATATATCTAGAGGTAGTGACTCTCAAGTGCAGCTGTGAGAATAGACCCATAAGTGCTTGCTGACAGATTTTCAACGTAAGGGACGTATCTAGCCAGGCGGGTTTAGAAAAAACCCTACGTTCATACTAGGGTGTCATCATGATGCTTTTCTTCCTTCATTCGCCAGGATTTGAACGTACATCAATCGAAGTGGTGTTCAAATAGGCTATCCACTGAACTATCATCGCTATATGTAAGTAAAGAAAAAGAATAAAACTTGACGAGTATACAGATGTGTATACATAAAACTGAAGCCATTTCATTCTAAACTAGCTTCTGCTCGCGACTTCGTCAGCGTGGAATAGTAACTTTGGGCTAACGCTAAAACGCAGCCAAAGCTCTCAAAATGAAAAAAAAAACCGATCCCGATTTTGAAACATTCTTCATTTCTGCTCCACTCCTATTGGTCTTAGCGTAATATTTCTCAATACATGAGCTATCGAACACTGAAAGAATTTTTCAAATCGGACTAGTAGTTCCTGAGATTAGTGCGTTCAATCAAATAAACAAACAAGCTCTCCAACTTTATAATATTAGTATAGATTTACACAATTGAAGCTAATGAGTATGAAATAAGATAATTTTGATAATATAGCATCCTAAAGTCAAATATAGGTTTAAGGTATAAAATTAAGGTTTAAGGTATAAAATGGATCAAAGATAAATCAATAAATGTCTACTTAATATTTGTCAAATCTTTCCAAATATTAGTAAAGCTTACTGTACTCATGCCATGTGTCCAACTACTGAAAACTAGTTACGTAGGTACTATGTCACCGCAAATTGGTAACCGTGTTTGATTATCTGCCAAATGTAAGGCACGTATTCCACTCGCGGTTATCAACTTAAAATGATCGAGTAAGTTTATTCTTCTGTTACTTGCATTATTTACATGGTACAGGGCGTAATTATTTTAGTAATTTTAAATGATTTATATCTATATAATTTAATTACTATTTATCCGTAAACATCAGTTAATAAACAGAAAAACAATCTGTCATTTATGTATGAATTCATTAAAATATAATACCGTACCATAAAAGTAATTTGAAAGATACAGTAGTATATCATACATACGTATAATAAAAATGAAGTGTCTATATGTAATATCAAAATAACAAATCTTTAATGATTGGGTATGAAAGTATAAACACTATTGATAAAAACAATGGAATTTTTAAAATTTTTGTCTGTCTGTCTGTCTGTTTGTTGCGGGTAATCTCTGAAACGGCTGGATCGGTTTTGACGGGAATTTTACTGGCAGGTAGCTGATATTACAGTGGGTGACTTAGGCTACTCTAAATTAGATTAGCTGTTAACCGCGGCTTCGTCCGCAATGCTATCTCCAAAAGGGTTGGACCGATTTTCACGGTAATTTCACAGGCATAGGTAATTTAATATATTTTAAATTAGACTAGCGGATATCCGTGGCTTCGCCCGCATTGTCATCTTCAAAACGGTTCGACCGATTTTTCAGCTTTCATAGGCAGATAATGGACATTATAAAAAATAATTTAGTTTATTTTATTTTAAACAAGCAGTTACGCGCGACTTTGTCCCCATGAAATTGAGCAAAAATATGTATCGTGTAGGACAAATATACTGTACATAAATAACATTAATAATTATGTTTTCAACATGATAATAGTTTGAATTAACCTTATGATATGATATTTACATATTTTTAAAATAGTAAATTCAGAAATTACAAACATCTTTTATTATAACACACAAAAACGACATTTTGTAAAATGTTCAATAGTTTAACGAAGTTCATAATTGCTTAGGGACTGAAGCCCGTAGCAATTCCTTTAATATGTACAACTACGGACACATTATGTTCCTGACATGTTATTTCCCTGCACCGCAATGTTGGCACGCGTTGCATCATCCGATAGATGCTAGTCACACAAATCAATGTCGCCGAACTTTGAATGGCAATCGAATTCTGTTCTGTGTCCCACTTCACTTTGTGATTGATTTGATACTACCTACCGAATCCCACTACGGCTGGCATGGCCGTAACTATTTTATTAATAGTACCGTTGCAGCCATAGGCTATGATTTTTGAATTGAGTGAAACTTCTGATATATTTCAATATATTCAATTTACTGGAGATGGTTCTGACTGAGGTATAATAAGTGTTTATGCCTTGTTTGTATTTTTAGAGAGATTTTGAAGGCTTCGTATCCTGTTAAGTGTATTTATCACAAGATTGATATAATATTCGTGCTTAGAGTTAATATGTTGACATTTATTTAATATTTGGAATACTAACAGCCAACAATAACAAACAAAATAAACGAATGTAAAGCCAATTATAAGTTTTCACAAATATTAAACGGAAATTAGAACGGACGAGCTTATAGACGCAGATAATAAGTATGTAAATAAGTAAAAGTAAGTGAATCTAAGTTGGACTAAGTTTTTATGTCGAGATTTAAAGAATATCCATGTCCTGAGAGGATTTTCACAGAGGCACGATTTTCTATTTTGCCTAAAATTGTATTCGATTATATATATGTCAGAGTAGAAAGGTAGAGCCTAGGAAGAGCAGAACACACGGATAGCATTCTCCTCCATTTGTATGAATTTTTACAACACGACTGACACTATCAAAAAAAAACGACGACTTTCTTTTGATCCTTGTTCTTTTTAATAATGAATGATTTTACAATGATCTCGGTAAACAACTCTCTCAGAGACAATAATTATCACTTAGCGAAAATAACGATAAATCTCACGATCTCAAAAACAATAATGAATAATGAAGCTTGCACAACCTCGTACAGGCACTTATAAAGGTATCGCCTTCCTTTACCTTCCGACAACCCAAGTGAAGGAAGTCTTAGTGTAACGAAGTACTTAATCTACGATTTTCTACGTAGTTACACTTTATATTCGCTAATAATTCTAGGAATTATAAAGTAATGCTAATAACATTGTACAATGCCAATTTGTTTTAATGACATTATTATTCATTTTAAATAGCAACTTTACTAATCTCTCTCGACTGCACATAGGATGTATTTTCGGTTTTAATAAATAACAGAAAATGTTACTTAAATCTAGAATAATTCTATTACAATTTCACAATTCCGATTTTAATTATCGTGACACTATTTAGGTCTGCTTTAAATCAAGAATCACATCAAGTTAGAAATGTTATCGCACGATGCCACATTTTCTTAAGATGGTGTCACGCGTCGTGCGGCGTGACACCGGCGTATTTAGTGACTTCTATCAGTGCTTAAGTGAATAATCATGTGGATTTCTTAGAAGTTACGAACAGTTTCATCTCATCTAAATTACTCAATAATTTAGAATAAATCACATTAACAATAATTAAATATAAGTGCATTAACAACACATTGCCTATATTGATTAACATAGAAAATAATAGATGGCAGTCTTATCAAACACCTATGATAATTCGAATCTTCGTAAGATTCTGTAATAAAAATATGCGTTACTACTTATGTGTTAATTTCGACTGCTGAATGCTCCGACTGCTGGATGCTCTCACTATGACATATATATATACGAATATTATAAAGAGGTAAAGTTTGAGTCTTTGTGAGGTTGTAGGGGGTAATATCTGGATCTACTGAACTGATTTTGAAAATTCTTATACCAATAGAAAGCCATGTTATTTGTGAGTGTCATAGGCTATAAGTTAACCCGAACAATGAAAAAATTTTTTGTGGTGTCGGATTTGCAAAGTAAGTCGACGAAAAAACGGTCGAACGAATACGTTTCTTACGCTGCCTTTAAGATGAGAGATATATGATTGAGTTCTAGAGAAAAGTTGAAAGATCTAGTTAATGCCTACAAAAAAGTTAGCAGCATAGGGACACCATATGTCTAGCTTTTATATTTAAGTCACAAAAAGTAGGTTTTTATAAATGTTGACCGCCCAACGAAGTGGGCACGGGTCAGCTAATCTGTATATATCTTAGAAGTAATATATCGTTTAAAATACAAACTCTGCCTGGTTCAGGAATATGAAGTATACATTAATATAGAAGAAAAAAATGTATATCGTAAGATAAATATCATATAGTTAGAGTGTTTGTCTCATATAACTTTTTGAATATGGTAATTTAAAACAATTAAAAATAAAGCCTTATTTTATTTCAAAGGTGATGGTAAGGTCAATGGTCAGCCGTTTCGGAGATTACCCGGAACAGACAGACAGACAGACAGACCGACAAAAACTTTAAAAATTGCATTTTTCTTATAGGTAGCGTGTATACTTTCATACCCAATCGGTAAACAAATGTTATTTTGATATTACATACAGACACTTCATTTTTATTATATGTATAGATAGAAGATTAACCTTTGTATAACAAAATCATACCAAAAAATAAAGTGGAGACTTACATTGTACGAGGTACATTCTACTAATTCTGTAATATTTTTTTCTATTACAATTTACAACAATCTGTACATGATGCTTCATTATTTTGTTTTAAAGTTTTGAACCAAGAGAAGTTGTTTTTAGTTATATAATGATATGCAGCTTTTTATGAGGATGAAAAATGTATATACTCGTATGTATATGTAAATATGAGTCTCTTTATATTTATTTATCTGGGTTTCAACCCAGGACACTGTTCGCATAAAGTAATTAAAATTCTGTTACTTCGTAAATACAAACTGATGATAACGTGACAATTAAGAAATATGAAGAAATCAATGTAGCTTTTTAATTTCAATTGAGAGACAATATCTATTCCTTGGTATAATAATAAAGTTAACCCATATGTTGAAGCTACGAGAATTTCGGAAATTCGATTTTAATGAGGTATCCGAAGAAAACATCTCTAATGGCGAAGTTGACGTACAAAATCCTTTGAAAAGGTTAGAAAGTTGCGCCTTCCCGAAAGTTTCGGTTGTGGCTTGAATTCCAAGTTAATTAACTGTTACCCGCGGAGTGTGGGAGATTCCTGTCCTCGTTTCATGAAACAAGAGGCTTAAATATCTCTAATTACACGAGCATGGTATAAATATAAAAAGTCAAAATATGTTTTATAATATGAATTAATTATGACTTTGTCAATATTTTGGAAGGCTCTCTGTTATCTTTTGTCTCACATACTCAGTCACTTCCTTATATGAAGACTTATTAACTCAAATTTTTCACATTTTCGTACTTAGTCAAATAGGTGCGTGCAGTCGTTCTAAAGTGATGCACTTACATACGTTCGGCAATTTATTTTTATTTGTATAACATTTTTGTGTATAACCTACCAAACTTACATCCTCTTATTTTTTGTTCTCGCTATCTATCTATCTCTATCTACAAACAAAATTGAAGTGTCTGTTCAAGAAAATATTAAACCGATTTTAATTATACTTTTACTGGCTAAGTAGAGGACATTTCTGATTATTCTGTAGACTACATTTCATGATGGTTTACTTGAAGGTCTACGTATATACAACAAAGTGTAAAAAAGGTAATTGAAATTCCATAAAAGTATTACAGGGATTACGTAGCAATGGACAAAATCACAATTCTCATAAATAGTTCAGATAATATACGTAAATCTCATAAAACAACAAAACTATTTTCACGCAAATATGGTTGTAGATAGTTGTAAATAAATTTGGTGTATGATTAATTAAATACTAATTAGTAACGTTTAAATTATTTGGAACGAAGTGATATTTAAGTACGCTACAAAGTTTATATTTTAGTGCCTACATAACTTAACTCTATTTATATTATATGACAAATTTTCTGAACATTTCACAATTAAAATGAATATTTAAGTAACCTTGGATCTGCAAAAGGATAATTTAGTTACTTTTGATCGGATATATACTAAAAAACAAGTAGAGGAGATTAGGAGAAAACTTAGTTATATTTACACGTTTGAATTACACCAAATCACTCATCTGTTTACTGTCTGCATGACAGAGTATTATGTTGTAGCTATACTTATATATATAAAATATAGTAAATAAAATACTAGCGGGCCCGGTTGATATTGTTCTGCCTTAACGTAAGCAACAAAACACTTTAATTATAACGCCTTTTGAGGAGTCTTTGTCATTCGCAGGCACAACCCATACAAAACATAATAACACACGTACAAACACATACATACAATGCTCGGAACAGATCAAGTATTATACACAATACTGATACTACCAATATGAGAAACACAGTATAAGGTGTTGTATCTCAATCACTCGCACGTTTAATACTATAGATATGTATGTTTGTCACCCATTAATATCATTCTTTTATTTACACCGAACCATAACGGGACTATAAAAGTCTTAACTACAAAAAACTTTTTCCATTATAACGTTTTTATTGTGAAAGGTGTCTAACATCAGTCTACAATTCGTAGGGATGTAGTAATTATCGTGTAAAGCGTTTGCCAGAATCTACGATATATTTAGTACTTGCTGTGCCCGTGTCCATGTGGAACCTGATGTACAAAACAATGACTAATAAGGTCATCTGACCGTATTTAGTCCATTCGCTTATCTACATTTCTCTCTTACTTAAGTCGCGCTGCCATTAAAATTACAATAACTTTTGATAGAGTGGACCCATTTTAATGAAACAAAACTAAGTTACTGTTGAGGATATACGTTATGATTTTCTAATATTAGGTTTTATTGTGAACCCAGTACTTTAGCAGTGATGCGTGTTCATACAAACAGAAAGACAGACAGACACTTCTAAAAATAATTGAAATGTGTTCTATTACATATTCCTAGACACTTTCAACAATTTTTTTGTTGCGGCCATCTATAACAACGACACTGCCCAAGTCATAGCAGGAGTAATGACGGGCAGCTACATGACCGCTTACAATTCGACCAGCGGTTTCGTACTAGGGAAAGAAAATGAGACACGAGAAACAACTCAACCTCAGAAGTTCGAAGCGCCCCCGGAGGATCCAATCGTAGTAGTCGCTCGGTGCACAAGAATCATGCTTGAAGAAAAGATTCTCGAGAGGGTAAAAACCACCTCGAGGGTTCTAAATCTAGCAGTGGCGGAAAGCACCAAGTTGACACCCGAGATCAAATGGACGAACGGGGTCCCAGGCTGTGGAAAGACTACGTGGTTAATTAAAAACTTCGATGTGGAGAGGGACGTTGTGGCGACCACCACAACCGAGGCGGCAAAAGACTTACAGGAGAAACTGGAGCAGGCACACGGCAAAAAAGCCGAAAAGCGGGTGCGCACCATGGCGTCCATACTAGTAAATGGTTTCAGAGAGCACGATAAGCGTCCAAGGTTAATCGTGGATGAAGCTCTCATGAACCATTTCGGGACCATCCTGACTGCCGGCCGGCTGGCGGAAGCAAGCGAAATTCTCCTCATCGGAGATTTCAACCAACTACCCTACATTGATCGGGAAAATTTATTTCGGATGGTTTACAGCAGACCAACGGCCGTAGCTGGTATTGACCAACAGCTCACTTGTACATACAGGAACCCGATGGATGTAGCCTATGCGCTGAGTCAAGTATACGACGGTATATACTCACCGAAACCGATAGTGAGATCTCTGAGCATCAGGGGCTATCAGGGCGAACAAATATCCTCCCATACCCCCGACACTCTCTTCCTGGTACACACACAAGAAGAAGAAAAAAACCCTGATAAACAAGGGCTACGGGGTAGGGGAAGGATCGCGCGTTCTGACAGTCCACGAATCCCAGGGATTGACCTTCAAATCGGTGGTGATCCTGCAAACAAAGAGCAGAAGGATGCAAATCCACGATAGTGTTTCACATGCTATAGTGGCAGTATCCAGACACACCCACACCTGTGTCTACTATACCGACGTGACTGATGACGCGGTTAGTAGGTTTATCCGTCGGGCCATGGACGCTCCGGCGCGGCATATTGTGGATTATAATTTAAAGATGGCGATAGAGGACCGGAATGAAACCGCCATAAAGGCAATAACGTCTTTATATAAATTAAAAAATATATATATATATATATATATAAAAAAACACCCAATAGATGCTCACAGATACGATTTTTAACTTACACTTAAAAAGCGATAGCAAAAAAATGGTGCGGGCCGAGAGTCTGCAGAAAAAAAAAAAAACAATTTTTTTTACGAAAATCGAAAAAATACAGACACGTTAGATTTACATTCTTACTATATGTATAGATATAGATTATAATATAGGTGAGTAGTGCGGTGCGGTGAGGGGTATCGAGGCTGAGGGCGGGTTGGTTGCTAAACAAAAACCAAGCATTATAAGATGAGCCAAAATGTGAAAGCCTATGTCAGCAAAGTATTATATCGCGCGGTGGCTTATTCGGCTACTTATGCAATAGTCGTGCTTCATAGGGAATCCGTTTAAGCTTGTCACTGCGTTAACAGTACGTGTACTTCGAAACTTTACATAATAAACGTAAGCGAAACAGCGGGCCATAGTGTAATAGTGTATCATTTTTATTAAAATGAGACCAATCAGTGTTATTTTTTGCGTTTTTTTAATAATGGACACCTTTAACAACCGACTTTTGATATTGAAGTAAATGAAAGAATAATTGTTTTTTTTTTTACTTTTACTAATGATTTCATCAACCGAATAAGTATTCTGTCGACGTACCTATAAAATATAAGTATCCATGTTAGTATGAAGCAAATCAATCACATTCGTGCGAGAACCGATCCATAAAACTTTCCGTATAAGTACCTCCATCTCATTTCAAGGAAGGCAGCTCTTAAGTGACATGACTTTGATAAATTATTTGCGTGTTGGATGTTCCAACCCACAGAAAAATGTTCATAATTCTCACAGTAGTCATGTTGTCAGTCAATAGTTTTTTAATGGATAATTTTGTTAATACGTGTTATAAAAGAGTTAAGTCGCGATCACAATCTTTCATTCGGATGGTTAGGAAATTGACAAAAAAAATCATAATATTACTGAGATATTAGGAACGTTATTCTGTTCATTTTAATGTTTGGTACCATATGTCGAAGTTTTGTTCTACCGTGATATGTTTTGTTTACAATTACGAATATTTTAACATATGATTTAAGTACTTTGTTATTAAACGAAAAAAATGACAAAGTTACGATTTCAAATCTAATAATAAGAAATAATAATCAAAATAAAATGTAGTGTCCACGTAAGTATAAGAGAATTTTCTAGGTAAGGTTCTAACTACTAGCTAGTGTAATGAAATCAAATATAATAAAATTACATACTGAGCAATCATTTATTGTGGCAATAATTTTAGGAAAGGTTTCAGTAATATCAGCAGTATCATATATTCAATACTATCAGTTAGGATGTAACAGTAACTTCTTTAAAATAATTGATATGTTTAGTTAACATAATCTTAAAGGGATATAATAGATTACCTATAACATAATTGCACATTGTTAAAAGTAATTATGCCACTAATTACAAGTCCATTACAGTTTTTATCATACAATACGATACAAAAGACAGGAATACCATAGAAGATACAATTAAGAAAAATAAAAATAATTTATATAATATTGTTAGTAACTTAAAATTATGGAAACAAAAATCATGAAGTTATTAATTTCCTAATTTTAGATCTGAAATGCAAAGGTGAGTTTAAAAATATTCTCAGGTTAAAATTTGTATATTAATGAATTAAATGTTAATGAAGTGTTTAGGTTGATAAGTATCAATGAGCGTCTCATCGAAATTCCACTCGATTGTAATAATCCGATTACGTGGAATTATACCGAAAGTTTTTTAAAATAATATTATGGAGTGATATTTAATTTTCTTCGTAGTTCTTAGGAAATTGATACACGAATTATATCGTTTATAATAATAACGTGTACTATTACTAATCGAGAAAAAATATTAGCGAATTTAGCGTTATATTATTATTTAATAAGGAAATGAATATCGATTCTGTTTTGACCAATTATTATATTGTGATTCGTTGTGTTTAATCTATTAAAATTTAATTCATACATCTTTATTTTTTATAACTGAATAACATTTAAAATTCATGAAAGGGCCTTTGTATGCCATTGTATGCCCAATTATATATCGATTAATAATAACAACCGGAACCGGAATACAACGGAATAATAAGTTGTCTGCTTAAATAAGATTTTTATCTTAACATTTATTCAGTTGTTAAGCTGGAAGTCATATGTTCTTTTCAATTTTCATAAGAACTATTTAGCAAAATAATCTTTAATTGTGGATTAAATATGTGACAATTGAGCTAGCTTCCAATGTAATTTATTGTACAAGTCAATTTTTATAGTGATTTCCGTATTTTATTTAGCCAGCCTCGTTCTTGTAACATGTATATTATCTTTATGGCGAGTAGTAGTAGTAGGTGGTAGAACCACGCTGAAGTTATTACTGGTTTCAGCATGAATGGGTTGGCTCGTCCGGGGTACTACCACCCTATCACAGAAAAACGACGTGAAGTAACAGTGCTTGTATTGTTGCGTTTCCTTCGATCAGAGGGCCGGAGGAACACCGACCCTTCCCCTCCCCTCTCCTCTCCTCCTCCCTCATTCCCTCCCTTTCCCCCAACACAGGCTGACAACGCACTTTCGACTCCCCTGGTGTTGTTAGTGTCCAAGGACGGTGGTGATCACTTAACATCATTCGTTTGTCTGCTATGATATAAAAAAAGGAGTGGTATTTAAAAATATAGTGAGATATTATCGTCTTAAATTTGATTCCCTTAAAAGTCTCTCTTTCAGATTACCGTTGATGTTTACACTACCGTTACAGATTAACGTATCTACAATAGATAATGCCGGTTTTTGATGCGTCAACAACTTATTTTGCCTCTGTGGGTTCCCTCACACTGTTAATGTTAGTTCTCATATTTTAAACTAGGTACCTGTTTGTAAAGTTCTGTAGTCTTTGTGAAACATGTCCCATATTTCGCTTACTTTTAATTTATTTTCGCCATTGAACTGTTTTTATAAAAGAGTTGCGGAGCGGTCACTAAGCGCTGGCTAAGTTAAATGCCGCTTTGTGAAGGTACCGCGTGTAAATCGTACTGGCAGTCTCGCTTGCATTTTTTTCTCTCTCATATATATTTTTTTCTATAAAAGCCTTTGCACGAGCACTAGAAGTTCAATTAAAACTACGACTTTAAGAAAAAGCTACGATAGAGACGGCATCGATTATTTTATTTTGTAACCTGTCGGTATTCTGAATATTTGGAATGAAATATCTATCTATACACATAATGAAAATGAAGTGTCTGTATGTAATATTGAATATAAAAGTATACTCGCTACCGATGACAAAAATGCAATTAGTTTTTTTTGTCGGTCTATCTGTCTGTTTGTTGCGGGTAATCTGAACGGCTGAATCGATTTTCACGAGAATTACACTGGCAGACAGCTGAAATGTTACAGGGGATGACATAGGCTACTTTATTTTATACTAGCTTTTACCCGCGGCTTTGTCCGTATTGCTATCTCCAAAACGGTTGTCCCGATTTTCACGGGACTTTCACTGCTAGATAGCTATTTTTATATATATTTTATAAGGCTCTTGATAGGTAGATAAGATAGATAAGTGGCATTGTGGTGAGTTTATGAATATGTACATGATGGTAGTAGTCAAGTTGGGTACGGATAACCCACCCCGCTTGAGTGCTTATGGAAAGATATAAGACTTTTAAGTATATTTGTTACATCGTTTTGAAACGGTAATGGCTTAGTTGATAGTATGTTTGAATATCACATCGATCGACTTACGTTCAAATCCTTGCGAGTCGAAGTTTACAGTGCAAGAAAGCCTCGTAATGAAAAATAAGATAGAGCTATTTCTAAGTCTGCCTGGCTACGTTCCACCTTTCTCTGTCAAAATGTGTCATAAAAAACTTGTTGGTATATTTCAGTAACTGTACTTGAGAACAAGTTTCCCTCTATGGTTAGCATGTTTATCATCTTAGACTACAACGTCTTTTAAACCAACATCAGATATAATAAACACTAAAACCTATCAGGTAAGATATATAGTTGACTTGGCATTGAAGACGTGCGTTCTACTAACTTACGATGTCGGTTACGAACTAATACTAATTAATTTTTGCTCATTATATAATGGTTATGTACTGGTATCTTTATTTACGTGCATTCAAAGGCTTAACTCTGTAGTGATTAATCATATTTACTATTCTGTATGTATATGTGAGTGTATTTGTTTGCAATATACCATGTATTTACTCTACGTTTATGTTCGCTATTCAATAATGACAATATCAATTGGTTTTAGGGTTCAGTTTTTGGATTTAAATATTCCTGTTTGGCTAGAATAGATGAAATTGATAAGTTAATAATGGGCACGTATAAATTCATAATTGACAAATTAATCCTATTCCATGGTTCTACTGTGGAGGTCTATTTATGTTTACTCGATATAAAATATATTGTATACTAGCTGACCCGTGCAACTTCGTCTGCACCAAATCGGTTCTCACTGGTGTCAATTGTATTTCAAATTTTAATAAACCTAAAACCTTATTGGAGCCACACCTACGGTTTCCAATTGTGAATCCAAACTATCAAGGGACTCACTCAAACATATACCCAGATGGTATGTGAGAAATCTTTTAAAATAAGCCTACAACCCGTTCGTAACATCATCTACTGGGCTCAATAAGAAATAAAAACTAACCTACATATATTGGCGGTAATGTGAAAAAAAGCTTTAGAGGTCTATGGACCCCCAGTTTCTAACGAAGTTCCTTTCCCTTTTTAAAATATCAAGTTGATGAGTTAAATTGTAAATTAAACGATAAAATATATTCATAAAATAAATAATGATAAATGAAACACTGAATGATATAACTATTTTCAACTTGTATTAAAACTTTTTCACACTTCATTGTATTGAAGAAAAATATAAATATTAAAAAGATATGAGCACGACGCGTCAAATGTCACTTGCCTGTAACTATTTGTCTAAGAGCTAGGCGACGGTTTCGACAAAGAATTTCTATAAGCCAGTTTTTAATATATCTTTATGTTCTTCCGAACAGCGTGCGGGCTACCTGGCTGCCGGTAAACGTTGCGTTTATTAGTACATATCGCACCTTTACAGGCAAAAATATTGATTTTTATATAGTTTTTGAATGTTTTGTTTTTTACTAACTTTGAAACACTACTAAAACATGAAATTATTATTGCCAGACATTTTTGTTATTAACAATAATGTGCCCGATGCTATTTTTTTTGTAAATAAAATATGTAAGTATGTTCAAACCATATTAAGATAGCTGTAATTTTAATATCATTATTATTATTTTTTTTCATGAAGGCTTAGTCGCCTGCGTGACTATATCGCCTAAATGACATACAACTGTATAACAATAAGAATGACAATAAACTTAACAATAGCTTATATTAATTTTGTACAATTCTTTAGCATCTTTCGAAATGGGGTCAGACAATAACGAATTGTACAAACCAGTGTGGAACGAACCAGAAGCATTAAGCCGAGATTTAATATCTTCGCTTCGAATACATTCTGCCAAGATGTGGTGCACATCATCGATGAGCTCACAACTCTCGCAGAGTGGTGATGGTAGTTTACACATCAGGTAGGCGAACTTTTTACATGGGATGTGTCCCGAGCGTAATCTCATTCCTGTGATTGCTTCCCGACGGCTAATCGTACTGTCATCAATCCATGGTGACCTAAGGGATGTGGCTGGATCGTTCTGTACCATATTCCTTTTGTTTTAGAACGCTCATCAAAGTATTCCTTCTAATGCGAGATACAAACAGCTATTTTTAAATACTGAGCATACATCCAAGTAAGTTGGTAAAATATTAATAGTAGCACCTTCGGAGGATAAAAGATAAAAGATCAGCTCTTTCATTCCCAGTTATACCTATATGAGAAGGGATCCATTGTAAAAAAATTACTTTGTTCTTTGCTTTGAAATCTAGTAATTGCTTCAAAATAGTGTAGGCTATCGGTATTCCTCGAAAAGTCGAGATACATCGAGCTACATGTTGAAGAGCACTTTTTGAGTCGGATAAAATAACAATCTTAATGAACTCAGTTGATTGTGCAAATGATAAGGCCTCTGCAATTGCTATCAATTCAGCGTGTATAATTGAAATATTTTCATCAATTTCAAATTTCATAAAAGTTTTGGAATTTGACTCAAAAAGTGCGGCACCTAAATAATTACCAGCTTTAGATCCATCATTGTATATTTCAACAAAATTTTGATAATATTTATTTATATTTGATAATATTTATATATTGAAGACAAATATATTTATTATCTTCATTTATTTTAATTATATTGTGCAAATCAATGTTATCGACCCAGGTGTGTAAAGTTTCATGTTTTATACTTGTTTGAATTGGAGTATTTTTATATTTAGAAAAAATAGTGGTCTTTTTCTTTTACGTCAATAGAGTGATTGGAAAGAAGTGGACAGTTTTTCTGATACATTAGTTAGTTCGTTTTTTTTTGAATGACTTAAATTTAAATAAAATTTTGCCAGCTAAATATTGTCTCCTAAGATGTAACGGACATGTGCTCAATTCGCTTTCCATAACATGGATTGGAGTACTTTTAATGAAACCCCCAATAATTCTCATGGCCTGGTTTTGGACTTTTTCAAGTTTATAGAGGTTACCTGAGCACTACTATTATAAAGAAAGCTCGCATAGTCAATTCGACTGCGTGTAATATTGAGGTATAAACGAACTAAATGTTATGGATGAACACCCCAATTAAAATCGGCTAATGCTTTGAAAACGTTTAGAAACTTAGAGCTAGATTCTGCAACTGCATTGATATGTTTACCCCATTTTATGTATGATAAAGGTAGCGATATTTGTGGAAGCGCCTGTTATAGACGCATGTATTCATGATGACGTCAGTCTCAAGTCATATGTCTACGTTTATCGTTGTTTTTCAGTGTTTACGGTGAAATCTCAATATCATAATGGTTAATAAAATGAAATATGTTCTTTGCAATGGAAAAAATAAAATGGTTTGAAATTTTATAAAGAATATCATCGGGCACATTATTGTCAATAACAAAATTGTCTAACAGTGATAAACTCATGTTTTTAATAGCGTTAAATAGTAACCGATTTTTTTTTTCCTAAATCTATTTATAAAACCAAATTTTGACCTGTAAAGGGGTGATGCGCATTAAAAAACACAACGTTAACCGGTTACCAGGTGTCCTCAATGCTGTTTGGAAGAGCATAATATATCTTCATATTAAAGAACCAGCTTTTCTAAAATTCTCGTTCTTTCAACGTTGCTGGCTCTTGTACTAAGGTGTCGGAAAAAAGTCTAGTTACATTAACTACAACTTTTTATTTTTCGTTATCCTGGAGAACCCCTTGCATTTTATGGGACAAAAAGTATCCTAAATGTAACCTTGGAATATTAGTTATTACTGTGTCAAGTTTCGTTAAAATCGGTTCAGTACTTTCAGCGTGATGCGTGTTCACAGGGACAGAAAGACAGACAGACAGACAGACAGACAGAAAGACAAAAATTGTAAAAAGATTATTTTTGGCTTCTATATCGATAACAAAGTCTACCCCGATAAAAATTTTCAAAAAATATTTAATGTACAGATTTGACCTTGCTACAGTTTTATTATAGTATAGATATATTACATACATATATTTCAATCTACGTATATTCAAATTCTAATTAAATTTTGTTACAACGAATCTGTGGACGATCGCTAGTCATATTTTATAACAAAGTAAAAGTAACAGAAACCCCTTTGCAAGAATAGGAAACCTAATTGACCAATATGAAACTAAGTCTATAATAATAGGTGATCTCTCTCGAGTATAGGTTGAAAGTTATTCTTGAACAAAAATTATTTGAGCTACGATTACAGGAATAAGTTTTATATTATCTTAATAAACTGACCATGATAGGTGACTTAGTATAAGGAGACCTAATTGACCAATATGAAACTAAGTCTATAATATTAGGTGATCTCTTTCGAGTATAGGTTGAAAGTTATTCTTGAACAAAAATTATTTGAGCTACGATTGTAGGAATAAGTTTTATATTATCTTAATAAACTGACCATGATAGGTGAGTTAGTATAAAGCTAAATTTACGAAGGTATAGTTTTTTTAATTCGTTACACACTAGATACACAATTATAGTTAGACATGGGATAGTAAGCTATTCCTACGCTGTTATACATTATTCGTGGTTTATGCTATTTTTTTACAAAGAGAAAGCTTATATACTAACTTACATATCAAACACTTTACTACTACTTTGGTAGATGGTAGAGCCACACTGAAGTTACTACTGGTTTCAGCATAAATCGATCGGCTCGTCCGGGATACTATCACCCGACCCACAGAAATACCGACGTCAACTAACAGTGCTTGCATTGTTGCGTTTTGTTCTGTTCGGAGGCCCACCTTCTTCAAAAGGCCGGCAATGCACTTGCGACTCCCCTGGTGTTGCTAGTGTCTATGGACGGCGGTGATCGCTTACCATCAGGTGACCCGCTTGTTCGTTTGCCCCTATTTCCTTGTTTTTGTATTGTTATGTTAATATGTAAAATAGTTGAATATTTAATTTATTGTTGGAGCACGCCGTGGTTGACTCTAAATATGACTACATCATTACATAGTATAAAACAAAGTCCCCTACCGCGTCTGTCTGTCTGTCTGTTCGCGATAAACTCAAAAACTACTGAACGGATTTTCGTACGGGTTTGACCAGTGGATAGAGAGATTCACGGGGAAGGTTTTAGTATATAATTTGTCAAGGATTTTTTTATAATCAGGGCGGGACAACGTCTGTCGGGCCAGCTAGTTTATAATGTATCACAATAGTCCTACTTTTTATATACTTACTAGTGTATTGTCTTGTTGACGATCCTAAAATAAATAAATAATATAAAAAAAATAACCCACTTTGCGATGCTTATATTCGGCACAGTTGAAAATCAACGACATAATGATCCTATAACTATCTTATCTAGATTAATCACATGGTACGTTTATGATAGAAGCTAATTTTCTAATTAGGTGTATCTTATATTAAAGTTTGTAAGTACTTATTACATGAAAAATCGGAAAACTTAATAATTATGGTATTTAAAATCTTAACACAAAAAAAGGATTGAGAAAAATAAAAAAAACGTTCTCTTTGACCTTACTTCCTCAGCTTTGTCCATCTCTTTAAAAGGGAATAAATTTCCCAAACTTGACTGAACCTTATTGAAGTCAACCGAGTCTCTAATGACAAAGTTAGCGTTTCAAAATCGAGTTAAGATCCGTTAACTATTCGCGGTTTAATTTTCTCTGCGACGAGGTTATAATTCGACTTTTACTTAGAATTGCGTTCTGGAAATTGACCATGACTAATGTATTTTCTTAAGATGAAACATCTAGTTATGATTACAGGTATCCTAATTAATATTATAAATGCGAATGTGAGTTTGTATACTACGTTATCACATTATTACTTACATCATAATTTTACATCAGAAGTACAGAAAAGGACAGTGTATCTTTCATCCAGAAAAATGTAACAAAGGAATTGATGCATCTGGCCACGGAGGCTGTTATCCTCGTGGTCGGGCGCATCAGAAGGTTGGACCTGTAGGTGGCCTTCGATAAGTCTAAGGCTCTAATTCTTCACGGGCGTCAGCGAGGGCCAACTCCGAGGGCTCACATTTATGTGGAAGGTAAGACGGACGCTGGCGGTTCGAGCCCCATTTTAAGGGACTCGGATCACGCATAGTCAAGGTGGTGGCGGCGCTCAGACGACTGCTCCCCAACACAAGGCGGGGTCGGGTGCCTCCTGCCGCCATCTCTATATGGGAGTCGTACGCTCCATGCCCGTCTAAGAAGCGCCGTTGTGGATGGACGTCCTCAGCGCCACCAATGTTCGAGCGCTGCGAAGAACGAGGATACCGGACGGTGTCCTCGGCGGCGGCCATGGTGCTCCATGGCTCTTTTCCCTGGAAGCTAGATGTGGAGGTGCTTGCCGCCGTATCTGTAAACAGCGGTCAAGAAACTGATAGGGGACTCTCTAGCTACCAGGGAGATAGAGGAAAGAAAAGTAGATGCCTGAGAGGAGGTGCTCCTGAGGTGGAGGCATGATCTGGGTGACGCGCGGTACGGTCGATACACGATCGATGCCCTCCACCCGGTCCTGCCGGAGTAGATGGGAAGGAGTTGGGGCTCCCTGTCGTTCCGTCTGGTGCAGGTGCTGACTGGTCATGGATGCTTCTGTTGGTACCTGCATCGAATAGCACGCAAGGAGCACGCTGGACTACATGTACTAAACGTAATATTTTAAAAAGGGCGAAAAAAAATGTAATAAATATTGTAGCAAATTTTGCAAATATAAAGTCATCAGTTGGATGGACTATTCAATTTATTTCTGATTTTAGATGTAAAGTAAATAGTATTCAAAAATACACTATTTACATGTTTTAATATTTCATTATTTAAATAAATATGAAATAATTCTCTGCATAATTTAGCGTTAGCACAAACAAATCACAGCGCGATATTTGAATTTAATATTCATACATAAACTTTAACTGAACTCTGCAATTAACTGAAACTTTGCTAACTGAATTAAACTATAGAATATCCCAAAACATTATTAAAACATTGCTCTATCAAAATATCATAATAATGTATTTGTTAGACATAAAGAAAATACATTTTTTAAAGTATAATACGCGTACTAAAATGTAAATATAACTTTCTCATTTATTTCCACGTACTTGAAACACGTGTGACGCCTCGGGCGTACCTATTTATATTTATAAATGTTAATACTATAACTGATATTTTGTTCGTTTCATTATGTACGCCGGTTTATATTTAAAACTTGTTTTAGAAGCAGCTTTTATAGTGTATCATTATGAGAAACTTATTTCGTATTCAGTGTTCCCAGAAGGATTATATTTTGCTTAAATTCAGAAATAAATATTCGAACAAATTTCTACTATGTGAAGTTTATCGTCTCATTTCCAAGAAATTTCAAGTTAAAAACATTGTAAACATATATTCTATACTAATATTATAAAGCTGGAAGGTTTGTTTGTTTGGTTGAACGCGCTAATCTCAGGAACTACTGGTCCGATTTGAAAAATTCTTTCAGTGTTAGATAGCTCTTTTATCGTGGAAGCCTAAATATTACGCTAATACCAATAAGAGTGGTGCACCAATGAAGAATGTTTCATAATCGGGGTTTTTGTTCTTTTTGAGACCTTTTGCTCCGTGTTAGCGTTAGCCCACGGGGACGAAGTCGCGGAAACAGCTAGTATAGTAATAAAATGATGTTATAATGCTAATATTCCACGGTCCAGTTGTTATTATCCTCTAATATAAAACAAGTGCAAATCCCCATTAACAAAGGCAGTATTTCATTCCAATATAATAGTATTAATGGGTGCACATTCATTTAGCGTGTAATTGCAGTATACATCCGTTCTCTACATTCGGGTAGAATGTGCGTTCATATTAGGTAAGTATTTTGTTTTGTTCTATACTTTATTTTACTACTTGTATTGTGTAGTTTAGGTATTATTATATTTGCTTGTAAATAGAACAATTATTTCATAATTAGTAATGGTAACTGAATGTAATAATATAAATATTGTACTTTACTGTAAAAAAAGCTTCTCTTCTTTGATATTTCTTTACAGGACTGCCACCAATCTGAGGATACAGTTATACGTTGTCTTAACTACGAATTTGCTACGAATTGTAGATAATAAACTACGTTCAGTTAGTATCGTTTCACATTTATGCGGACAAATTGTGTGTATTTAATATCTTCCAGTTAACATTCTATTTCAAATAAAAATTAGGCTCTGAGACGGCGGTTATGAACGTCACAGCTACCACCGGTTCAAAATCACCCCAGTCATCGAAAAGAACCAGCAAGAAAATCGCTCTGGTTTATCTTTTGATAATATATACTTTTATAAATCATAGAGAGTTACATTCATTTTTAGTGCATGCACAGATAGGGGCGTCATTTCTAAATGTCACAATCGCTATGTTAACAGTCTTTCCTTCACAGATAATTGCATAAGATAATATCTCAAAATAAAATGGTAGAAATAAAAACTAGCCAAACAAAACTCCTGGGAAATTACCGTTACACGTAAGTTTTACCTACATTAATTTTCAACTTTTAAGTAATTTACCCTAGTCATGATCCTAAGCTCCTTACTGGTTAATACAAAAGGTTAATAAAACCTTTCTGGCCCCACTCAGAAATGACATTCAATTGACATTGCAAACAGCTGAGAGCTCTCATAGTCCTTTTGTAACAAAGAGGCTTACTTTGAATATTTTATATCAGTTTTGAGTTGCAGCCATTCCCAAAGGGTAGGTAATATTGTCTTATGTTCCAGTGGAATCAAATTTATAGATGCTTTTTGTGTTCGTGAGATTACTTTTGTATTAATTAATTTTATATGAAGCTATTAATTGTGTTTTATAAGCAGATTAACGTTTTTATTTATGTAACATTTTTATAAAGTACTAGCTAATACCTGCGACTTCGCATCGCGACAAAAGTATCACACCGCAGGACCCACTTCTTGACGGCAAGAAAACATCTTTAAATGCGTAGTGCTTATAAAAATAACGGAGTTTTTGGAAACACTGTATTAAATAAAGATAGCGTAATATTTTTTTTAGATAAGGATCTCGGGTCTTACTAGTAAAATACAAAAAAAATTACGAAAACTGTCCAGTAGTTTTTAAGTGATGCGCGCACAACGGCGAACCTCTATCATTTATTTATATACTAGCTGATTCCCACGACTTCATCTATCTCAATTGTTTTGTTATATCTCAAAGGCATTAAGCAACGTTTTCGATTAAAGCTTCCAGGTGTCTTGATTTTTTCGGATACTTCCAACAATTTCAACCAATTTACAAAACATCCTATCAAATTATATATATAAATCTTTCTCGTGAATCACTCTATCTTGTAATGAAAGCTGCATGAAAATCGGGTTAGTAGATTTTGAGTTTATCGCGAACAGACCGAGAGACAGACAGACGTGGCGAAGGACTTTCTTTTTTAATATGTAGTGACAATATAGATAAATAAGTAAAGATTGTATGGGAAAAAAATAGTTTTTTCTACAAATAATTTACGAGGTGATAGGAATATGTCAACGACTGTGAGACTCCTTTAGTGTCTTGCATTTAAGAAACGGTAAGGTTTATCTAGTTGCTATAATGAGACAACATTGTGGATCTACTAGTGATAACCGTTCTTTATTAACTACACTGCGCTTTTCATTAGGTAGAGTACTATCGTTTTGTTATTCGGAGATAACAATAACAATAAATGGTTTGTTTTTAATACTTTACAGGCTTTAGTCTCTTCTAATGTTACATTGGGGCATAAACCGGTAATACAGTAAAAGTAGAAGGGAGATTGGCTTTAAATGCCATTGCCGAAACATAGCTATAATTGACTGGAGGTAAATTTAAAATTTGAGTGCCGTAGCTAACCAGGCGGCGGTAACGGCTAGTAAGTAATTTTTATAGTAAAAAAATAAAATGAACTATCTTTGCTAATATTGTAAATGTAAATGTGGGTTTGTTTGTTACGTTTGTTTACTTTTACTATTTAAATACTCAACCAATCACCATGAAGTTTTGCATACACGTTTTCAGGGATACGAGAAAGCATAGAGGTGGAGGCACTATACAGGAACACACAAACTTTTAACTGCACAGGCCCATGTGGTGGAGGTGCATTATGCCGATGCGACTCTCACAATTCATAAGACGGGTAACACCCACTCCCCCTTGAGGGGTCTACAATCTTGACCCCTCAGGCCGCAGTTGGGCCCCCTTAGGAGGGGACAACACCTGTCGGAGGAGTAGAAGTAGTGTTGATTAGACAGTCCCTGCTCCCCCGGCCAAAAGGTGTAGAAGGTACCGTGGGGCTTTAGTCCTCGCGAGATGAATGTCCGTTAGGGATTTTCCCATGGAGAAAAAAAAAAATGAGGTACTATATTTGTTCACTCTTTATTAATAAATAATTAAGTACCTTTGATCTAGAAAAAAATTACTGTTCCTGAGGAGTAGATCCAATTTACATTAAGACGAGCGAAGCCATGGGTAAAAGCTAGAAAACGCTAATATAACATTTTAAAAATAATTGTTCTCAGTTTGCATTTTATTTTAGTATAAGCGAAAATGGAAACCACTAATAATATGAAATTTCTCGTTCCACCGTAAAATATACAAACATTATATCCATCAGCAATGTTTACGAAATTATAAAAGAGTTTTTGACGTAAATTTAACATTTTCCCTTTAAAAACGTTCACCCAGAATGTTAACATAACAGGCCTTCGAAAATTCTCCGCAGATGTTTCTAATTAATGTATACTGTGTACGTTATTTCGAGACACAGTGTTATTCATTTAGTTTTGTGAGATAAGTGAAGGATATTTTTAGAAGGTAATAGCTTAGACAATGACGTATTTAGACGATGTTGGCTTAGTTGATAGCGTTTTCGGGTATAGTGTCGATTGACGTAAGTTCTAACCCTGACTGAGTTGGAACTTTTGGTGAGAGAAAATATCGTGATAACATCGTAATAAGTTGGTAAGGCTTTCTCTAAGCGCGTCTGGATAGCTACCACCCTCAGGTTGAAAATATGATGTCAAGCATCTGTTGGTGTGTTCTGGCAGCTGCATTTAGGAGCCAACCCCCCTCTATCCTGACATTATATGAGATTGTGGTCAAGCACTAATAGGTACCTATAAAGTATTAAAAAAACGACCTTCATAACCTGAACCTGAACTATCACTGAAGAAAGTATTCCATGGACGATCAAACAATTATGCTTATTAGTTAGTGAATTTTATAATGTTTACCTGAATAACATCATATTCTAGTTAAAAAAATCTTATCTTACTATATTCATCCAACGTAAATTACATTACAATTTCCTTAGTGTACTTATAATAAAAATGTAATTTTTTTATGTTAAAATGTTTATATCACCTGAAAGCAGAGGATTTTAAATGTATATATAAGATTGAATCCGAGGAAAAATCTAGGCCACCGGTATGTATTTCTATGGGATTTATTATGATGATAAAATTATAATGCAAACACTTTTAAACCCTATAAAATGCTTACTATCCGTGAGACATCCAAAATATTTTCACGCATACGAAGTTGCGGGCACAAGCTAGTATCAAATAAATATAAAGTATCTTTTAAAAGGTGTGTTAAATTGGCAAATTAGATAAAATTCTTTATTTTATGTTTCATGATTTAACTCGCGCTTAATTTTCCTGGTCTCGGTACTCGATGCGCTGTGCCGTGCCACACGACTTGCCTGCAATACTTAAATACTTCATTATTGTTTAGCGTATTCTCTAATCTAAACTTTGCATAGTAATTGATCGGTTCTTAAGGGTCACAACGAAATGTGAGTTAATCTTCCATAATTAATGCAAAAATAATTTTTAAAATGTTAATGGTAACTCAACAGATTAATGTGTTCAAATAAAAAAAAACCAAATAATCTCTTGAATTTTATAATGTTATGTGTATAGATATGGATCAGTAAATCGTGTAAAGTACAATAATGTTTTTAATTAATAATTATAGATAAGCTTATGCCGAGGGTTTACTGTAAAAACTTGTTAAATAACATTTTCTTAAGGCACTTACTTCTTTGATGGATTTTATTGGTGAAACTGAGTGATCGTTATGTTGAACTGTTTCGCAGATATTTCACAGGGAAAATAGATAAATGTACTAAAGTAGTTTTGACCAAACATTCAAAACTTAATATCTCAAAGTTGTGTTTACTGCATTCATCATATTTTCACAGTAAACCCTCCATATATTCCTCAAAGGATATGTATTTATAACTAAATGTTGATAATGTTAATGTGGTATGTCCTACCAAGGTCATCACAAATATTATGTCGTTGTCTGTATCCCTCAGAGATGGCGGATTTCCTCAGATAAGCTGTAAGCGAGGCTGTATCTCAATTACCGGTACGCATCTTACTGTTTATACACAAAAACATTAAGCCAAATGTAGCCACTCTTCCGCGTAATAAGGACAACGGTAATGGTAGGTAATTAAATTCGAACAATTAAGCCTTTCGGGGACGACGGAACTTAATGAAATAAGTAAACGAAATAACTGTAAACTTAAGTAAGCTGTAGATGTATATGTCTCCTTAAAAATAAGCGTGCTTTTGTTTTCTTTACTTGGATCTTAATATAATTCTGACTCCGAAATATCAATCACATTTCTTTGATTTTACTAATTTTGTTTGCTACAGTGAATTTCGGGAATTTCAATACAAGGTTTTGCTCGCAGCTTCGCTCGTGATTATGTATATTTAGTTTATACCTCGGGAACAGTGTTTTAGTCCGAATAAAAGGTTCCAGATGTGACTTTTTCTGTATTTTGTAAGTAATAGGTACATAATTCCGTCAATGTCATGTAGATACAGATTGTGTGCTGTTTTATTTCATACTTACCAACAATTTATTAAATACTTATTAACCCACCCAGACTGAACTGACAATTATATTCACAACACAAAGATCACTCATATGCGGGATCAAACGGCCGACCCGTAATATTAGGCTTATTTATGCCTAAAAGATTGACCTGTCAATTACAATTTAATCGGCTTATTAAAGCTACTAACGATTAGTCTCATAGGCACGATCTAAACTAAACTCATTTAAAATATTATACTGTCACTAGCTGATACTCACAACTTTGTCTGCATTACCCTTCACATGTAATTCACATCCGATTGTTCCACTTCTCCACAGCAAGAAAATACATGAGTACCTACTGTTTATAAAAATCATAGTTTCTGAAAATAACTTTATATTAAATACACCGGTACATTTCTATAATTTCTATATACATAAATTAAATAATTTTCAAAATGAACCGTTGAATGGAAATATAAATATTTTCCTGTGAAATAATATAGAAAAATTTCCAAACAAGTATCCGATAAAGTGAGTGATATCATTCTTAACAATTTCTAGTTTTATATTCCAGTCCGATTTAATAATAAATGACAGAGAGTATGAACTGTATCCACAGTGTTTATACCCTAGTATATACGGACAAAGCAACATACGTCCTAAACTACAAAAGTTAGGCGTACCTAGAGTCAGAAGCTGAAACTCGGCGAATGTGATCTAATTAAGTAGTTACTGAAACATCTGTGTGTATAAATCACATATATATTCCCTCACATTTTAAAACTAATAATATGCAAATAAACTATAAGAAAAAGAGAATTAAATATTATTTTTCACGAGTTTTATTGTATTACAGTATTGTTGACTATTTTTTTATCGCACAGGTTTTACTAAACGTGTAATTTTAAAATGTAAATTAAAAATCTTATGGACGAAATAGATACGCAGATGGTTTTAAAATAAAATATTCTACGAGCTTCTGATTAAAATTCAATTTTTATACCGAGTTTAAGCGGAATTAAGTCTGAAGTTTGGGATGTATGTAATAGAATGGTACCCTTGCAATTTAGTTTTGCGAAGTTAGCTCGTTGAAACTACTTATACAGTCAGATCTAAGAGCTAGTATATATAATTGGGTCTGCTAATTGTGTTTCAACTTAGATATAGTACGAAGTCTTACAACAGCAGCTTCGTTTTATTATGAATTGGAATTGCTTGACTTGGACTTTTAAATATTTTTTATATTAATCAGCCCTATACATTATCAAATATCTGCGTAAATTCTAAATGAGTAATATTACTACGTTTTGAGTTAAATTATGATATATACAGACAAACAGATAAAAACCGTTTATAATTAGATTCTGTTTATATATCTAACTTGATTCCAAGAAAAGTCTAAGATACTGACAAAAGCTCACATTTGCATTTATAATAAATACTAGCTTCTGTCTGCGACTTTGCCCGCGAGGAATAGTTACTTTCGGCTAACGCTAACACGCAGAGGAAGCTTTCAAAGGGAAAAAAAATCGATTTTCAAATATTCTTCATTAGTACTCCGCTCCTATTAGTGTTAATGTGATGATATATAGCCTTCTTCGATAAATGAGCAATCTAACACTGAAAGAATTTGTCAAATCAAACTAGTTGTTCCTGAGATCGCGTTCAACCAAACAAACAAATTGTCCAGCTTTATAACATTAGTATAGATCACTACGCTTCTCTCTCTTAGTTAACTCCAGCCGATATTAAAATTACAATAACTTTTGATAGAGAGGACCAATTTTAATAAAACAAAGAGTAAGTTACTCCCGAGGATATGTATGTTTTATGATTTTCTTAGTGAGGTTTTATTGTGAACCCAGTACTTTAGCAGTAATTCATGTTCATACAAACAGACAGACAGACATTTCTAAAAATAATTGAAATGTATTCTACTACTTTGTGCTAGCCTGCACCAATTTTTTTCACAAAAATCGAAAAAGTACAAAATCGTTACAATTATATTCTTATTACATTTATAGACCAGCTGACCCGCGCCACTTCGTTTGTGCCAAATCGGTTATTACCGGTTCCAAATGTATTTCGAAACGCGAAAAATCTTAAAAAATCTAGAACTCGACTATAGCGACACCTACCGAGACCAATTGTGATTCCAAACTATCCTACATGTATTGGCAAGAAATCTCTTCCCGGTATTGCCTTCACCTCCGTGCCCCATTTACTATCCTTGCAACAACGCAATAATTTTACCGACTTATAGTTTTTATTTCCCACTAGGTGACCCGTGCAACTTCGTCTGCATCAAGTCGGTTAACACCGGTTTCAATTGTATGTTTAAACGCGAAAAAATTTAATAAACCTAAAACCTCCTTGCAGCCACACCTACGGTTTCCAATAGTGAATCCAAACTATCAAGGGACTCGCTCAAACATATATCCAGATGGTATGTGAGAAATCTTTTAAAATAAGCCTAGAACCTGTTCGTAGCATCATCTACAGGATTCAATTAAGATAAAAATTAACCTACACATATTGGCGGTCATGTAAAAAAAAAAAACTTGAGAGGTCTATGGAGCCCCCGTTGGAACGAAGTTCCTTTCCCTTTTTTGCAGACGTTTACTATACAGCCAGTATAGTTTACATTATAAAATATCAAGTTGATAGAGTTAAACTGTAAATGAAACGATAAAATATATTTATAAAATAAATAATGCTAAATTAAACACCGAATGATCTGTGATAATCGAGTTAATAAAGGTTAATAAATCAATAGGTACCTAATCCTTGAGTTGGTTTGCTATTGAAATGAAAATTTTATGTATGTATATGTTTTATACACTCTCTCTATATCTTTTTCTCTATCACGGTACCTAACCTACTGCAGATAAATTCTAAACATGCACAAAACGTAAAAATAAAATTAAATAATCATCTCTCCAACTTACTTAATCATAACTATCTTCAACTTGTATTGAAACTTTTACACACTCCATTGTGTTGAAGAAAAATATAAATATGAGCTTCGGGTGACGTGTCAACTGTCACTTATCTGTAACCATTCGTCTAAGAGCTAGCAACGGTTTCGAGAACCAATTGTAATAAGCCAGTTTTTTATATAACTTTATGTACTTCCGAACAACGTGCGGGCTACCTGGCTGCCTGTAAACGTTGCATCTATTAGTGCATATCGCACCTTTACAAGCAAAAATATTGATTTTTAAATAATTTTAGAATGTTTTCTTTTTAATTAACTTTAAAACGCTACTAAAACACGAAATTATTATTGACAGACATTTTTATTATTTACAATAATGTGCCCGATGTTACTTTTTGTAAATAAAAAAGTATGTTCAAACCATGTTAAGATAGCTGTAATTTTATTTAGGCATAAAAAAGGGTAAATTAAAAATAATATGTATAGAATAACTTAGCTATAGCTACAGTTTAGCGCAACACTGGTTGTATGTTAAGGTAGCGATAATTGCGGCAGCGCCTGTTATAGACGCATGTATTCAAGATGGCGTCAGTCCCAAGTCATATGTTTAGGTTTATCGTTGTTTTTTATTGTTTATGGTGAAATCTTAATATTATAATGGTTAATATGTTCTTTGCAATGGAAAAAATAAAATGGTTTGAAATGAATTATTTTTATTTATAAAGAATATCATCGGGCACATTATTGTCAATAACAAAATTGTCTGGCAGTGATAAATTCATGTTTTTAATAATGTTTAAAAAGAAAGTTTTACTGAGAAAAAAGGTTCCTAAATTTATTTCGAACTCAATATTTTTACCTGTAAAGGTGTAATGCACATTAATAAACACAACGTTTACTGGCAACCAGGTATCCTGAACCTTGTTTGGAAGGGTATAAAGAAAGATATATTAAAGAACCAGCTTTTCAAAAATTTTTGTTTTTCCAACGTTGCTGGCTCTTGTACTAAGGTGTCGCAAAAAAGTCGTGTTACACTTTTTTCGGTCCAGCTCCCATCCGCTATAGCTTAAATTTATAGCTATATATAGCACAAAGAAAATTTACCAAAATCCATCAAGAATTTCACTAACTACAAATTTTTTACTTTCGTCCGTTATTCTGGAGAACCCCTTGCGTTTTATGGCACAAAAAGTATATTAAATGTAACCTTGTAGTGTTAGTTATTACTTGTCAAGTCTCGTTAAAATCGGTTCAATACTTTCAGAGTGATGCGTGTTCACAGGGGCATACAGACAAACATTGCAAAAGGAATATTTTTGGCGTCTATATCGATAACAAAGTCTACCCCGATTATAATTTTCAAAAAATATTTAATGTACAGATTTGGTCTTGTTACAGTTTTATTATAGTAAGTATATAGATAGATTAGTAAGGTTGTTACATTTTATTTATCCAAGGAAATTACAAACATGAAATATGTAGCATATTAAATAAAATAAGAATCTACTTAATTGCTTTCTCACCGTTTACTAAAAGGGGTGTATATAAATATCGTACTTGGTCTATTTGAATGCGTTGAAAGCAGGGGGTGAAAATGAATAAGAACGTCTTTGTGGCGAACGTTCCGAGCTTACAGACAGTGGACGACTCAATTTAGTCCTTTAATGGATAGCACGAGCCCCTTCAACGAAAAATTGTTCTTATGTTTTCCTTCGCCTAAAGTGAGGTTTCAGTGAAAACTGATGCGAAATACAAAGGGGGACTGATTCCTCATAATGTCTTTGTGGACTTAGTGTCAGTTGGCGAAATTAGGTGGGCTCTTTCTTTGTGTGAAACTCTTCAATAAATAACTGGCAAACGTGGGTTCTTACTAAATGTGTAGTGTAGAATTCCCTACAATTAATTATTGTTTTTCTAAGCTTCGCATATGTTTATGGCATTTTCTTGTATTTGTTATCAATAATTATTGCTGTCAAATGTTTAATTTTATCAAAATAAATTGTACTTTCATTGGAACTACGTTTATTGTTTGCATTAATTATGGGTCTTTTTTTATTTTTTTACTAATTATAATTTTCTCATTGCAGATTAATCCACATGAAACTTTTTAATAATATAAATAATCCGGATATATAACCTGGATTGGCAGCAGATAGTTCAATTTTATTCAGACGTATATATTTTGCGATGGTTTATAATCACAGAAAAAAAAAATATTTCGCACCGTGATAGTATAAGAAGGGAAGTTAGAAGAAACTACTTACAGATAAGTTACGGCGTTTTGCTTCATAAATATTAGATATATTCATGATAATGTAAAAAAAAATCGAGGTAGCCATAAGGACTGCCGACAGAAGTGAAAACTCAATACAATAGAATAACTGTGTTATGTTTTGAATTTTTTAATTAATTATAGTGTGAATTAATTAAATCTCTTAAGTTGAAAATTGAAGTTATTGTCATTAATATGATTTTCGTGTATGTATATTGGCACTCCGAATAATAATTATAAAAAAAAAAATATATATTTTTTGTATTATAAGAGATATATATATGTTTATAATTAATATATAATAGGCTGCACAATCTCAATACAAACTAATGAATAAAAACCGCTATACTACTCGTCGCTAGTCTGACGCAAGCCACGCAAGCGTGATAGGATCGGTCGTGCTTACTAGCATGTCATCACGCGAAATTATAAATTTATCTCCGGGCAAAATTACCGCTCAACGCGACTAAACAAGTTCTCATATAAAAAAATATTGATTATTTTTTAATCCACGTAAATTCATTTTAGTAATTAATCATAATAGTTTGATTTCTGTAGAAATATCTCATCAATAATAGATAGTAATTGCCTGTGAAATGGCAATTTACGTTTGAGCTAAAGGGTGAACGAGATTTAGATGTTACACTCCCAATCGTGACATCGTTAAAAGCGAACACGAAGAAATCCTTAAGTCGGCTACTGTGAAACATCAATCACCACGTTTGACATGCCGAAGTAGGATATTCCTGTATTTAAGAGGTATCTGACCTTTTCCGACGAGGCTTACCTTACAAAGTAAATGTTAGTAATCCATTTAGCAACTTTATGTAATGTAAACCGGGTCTATGTATTATAAAGCTGGCTTGTATATATACATTATCTGTGTCCGCAACTCCTCTTGTGTAAGCTCAAAATTATTATTTTACTTTATTTTATACTACCCTCTGCGCGCGGAAGAGTACATTTCTTGATGAAATATACCGTACAAGTATATCTTCTTCTCTAACTGTGACAACGTGGATATGAAACTTAATATGTGAACGATAGCGACGTCTGAAAGTGACGCCGCTCTCTGTGCAGCCACTAAAAACGAATGTAGCTTTATGTGTCTATTATGTTGTAATAATCAAAAAATATGTTACTTATTATGAAAAGATAAACCAGATCGAGTTTCTTGCCGGTTCTTCTCGATGACTGGGTTGTTTTCCGAACCGGTGGTAGTTCTGACGTTCATAAGCGCCTTCTCAGGGGCTAAATTGAAAAAAAGAGTATTTTGATTTTGAATAAAGAACGAGTAACTGATTTATGCCCGGTTTCTGATATACTCGGTTAAACTACCAATAGTTATTGACTCCACAAAGATATCCAAACTGTCAAATGTCCCGTTGAGTTTTACTGAAGTTTAGTGCATGTTCAGAAACGCAGTTTGAGAAGTTATCGAACCGATGACGCTATTGAACAGATATACTACAATTAAAGTACCTCAGAAACCTGGCATAAGGCGTGAATGCGTAACAAACTAATAAACACACGTACGTATTTATCATATTAGTAAGAACTAGTAAGGATTTAAATATAGAATCATATATATAGGATATATATATACATATATAGATTTTGAATAAAGTATATGTAATTTTTAATTGTGTCGGTAAAATATTGCACCAGTTATATATTTGTAGTCTTTGTTTATCCACTAAATTTAATTTAACCAAATAATTTATGCCATATTAAGTGCTGTATTAAAACGTTGTCAGATAATGCACCTATCATTATAAAATATTCATGTAAAACGGTTTATTAGAAGTATTTGTTGTTTCCACTTTTTTTTATGTGACATGACCTGTAGACAGTTATTTCAAAGAAAAGCATGACTAGTAAATGAATGAGAAACGCCAAATATATTTATTTGTAACCACAGATGCAGCGTTAATGAATTATAACAAAGGTGCGCTGTTATATAATTGAATAGGTGCATAATTATTAACTAAAAACACAAATAGATTTTATGAGAATTGTTCTAGGTAATTCATAATTAACTAGCATTTACTCACGGCTTTACTTGCGTTAATGTGTTATAGTTTCATCTATACCCGGGGAAAAGTACATTTTTCTAGATGGAGTTTACCCTATGTCTTTTTCTGTACCCGTGAGGGTATTTATGTGAAACATCATAAAGATCGGTTGAGTAGTTAAGGCTTGAAAGCGTAACAAATACACACAACTCATTTCCCCATGTATAATATTAGTAAAGAGGTTAAAAGATGACAGAGGTAAATTCAAAGAGGTACAAAATATTCACTATTAAAGTACTACAAAGGCGTACATTTTCAAACGTAATAATATTATATTTGATTTTCTGATATTAATATATATCTTTTTTCTTAATTTATAACTATACTAGCTGACCCAGCGAACGTCGTACCACATCAGAATCAATAAATGTTGTTTTTAACTTATTAACTGAATTTGATTCAGTTTTTATTAACATAAAACGAATATTAAACTGAATCAAGTTCAATAAATGTACAAAGATCATATATTGAATTGAATATTAAAAAGTCTTTTAATCACATTGAAAAGAATGTAATTTACGTTGTAGGAATTCATTTCATTTATTGAAGTGAACTAAAAAAGTCCGCGTAGTACTGTTTCATTACTTTTTGTCAACTATTTGCTGCATGTGTTGCGTTTAGGTCGATTCTCTGTGATCAATCTTGTGATACGCAAACAAAAAGAAAAGATTGAAATCAGTTAATCTTTTCTCGAGATATAATCAAAAATGTCGATTTTCAGATATTTTTATAGTTATTCTGCTATTCAGGAGAGATATAAATACAACAAATTAAAAAATCTTAAAAATCAGTCCAGTTGTATTTGAGTTATAAATGGTGTAATTCAACTGATTTTATTTTATATCTATACATGTAACAAGAATTTAAATGTAACTTGTCTGTACTTTTTACATTTTTGTAAAAAAAACTGTTGCAAGTGTTTACGAGTAAGTAATAAAATATATTTCAATCGTTTTTAGAAATGTCTGTCTGTTTGCTTGAACACGCATCACTACTAAAATACTGCATTCCTGATAAAACCTCTTCATGATATCAAAATCATAGAGCATATCTTCGAGTAATATTTAGTCTTAGTTACCTGATCGAGTTTCTTGCCGGTTCTTCTCGATGAGTGGGTTGTTTTCCGAACCGGTGGTAGTTTTGACGTTCATAAGCGTCTTATTAGGGCCTAAACAGAATAAAGTATTTTTGATATAATTTATTTCATTAAAATTGGTTCGTTCTATCAAAAGTTATTGTAATTTTAATGACGACGCGACTTAAGTACGAGAGAAAAGTACATAAGTAAGTGGACTTAATATATTCAAATGATTTTATTAGTCATATTAGGTTCCACGCGGACGTAGTCGCGGGCACAGCTAGTATATTATATAAAGATTACACTGTATCTATTTATTTATAACAGAGATTCGAAACATTGAAACAACTCTTAACCAACCATTGAAGGCTATTTAATAACAGGACAAGATATCTCGGGATTCCGTAGAGCACATAGCAAATCAATCATGAATCTTAGTGGGACAGAAACTGAATTGGATACGCCATTCAAAATCCAGCGGACATTCATTCGTCGGGACCGACATCAGCCAAATAATGAACAGGAACTGGTACAGTGCGGTTTGGTTTAATTAATATCAACGGTGTAGTATATTGATGTATATTGTATCTATACTAATATTATAAGATAGATATACACACATCAAAAAAGTCTAAGCAACATGCGTGATATTACAAATTTTACCATTTATATTAATTAATTTCTAAGTATTTACTCAAACAAAGTGCGTAGGTAAGTAAACTTTTTTGTTATTGATGACATACTGGCTGGTTGTAAAAAAAAAATTTGATTATGTTTTGTTTTTTCATAAAATTCAAATGACTGCGAATTTGTTTGAAAATTCAAACAACTTAAATAAGTGCGTTTTAATTGCTACGTTTAGTCTTGATTTTATAATTTTACCAACCATTTAAATAAAGTTAGCGACAAAATTGAATTGTTAGATATTCTTTACGTCATGAAGCGACGTCATTTGATGGCAGATGAAATACAAAGAGCTGTAGGGATGTTGCAAGCGGAAAGTAATCAATCTCAGGTATCTCGACATTTTAGCGTTCATAGAAATGTTATTTGTCGTCTTTGGTTGGCTACAATAATACAGGAGAACCCGCTGAACAGCATCCAGGCCGTAAAAGGAGTACAACCACTCGGCAAGACCGGTACATACAACTGACTGCAAGACGCCAGCCGATGTTAACCGCTCGAGAGATAAGTTTGAGGCTACAAATTTCAAGTGGTGTTGATATAAGTCCTCAAACTGTGCGAAATCGACTGCATGAGTACGGCCTACGAGCTCGACGCCCAATCAAGTCCCCACCGATACGTCACGGGAATCGCGCTCGTCGCTATGAATGGTGTAGAGAACGCATAACATGGACCCAGGAACAATGGGATAAAATTATGTTTTCCGATGAGTCACGATTCGGGTTTAAGCCTGATACAAGAAGGGTGCGAGTGTATCGTCGGCCCGGAAATACTGAAAGGCTCAGGTGCGTTCAGGAAGTTCATCCATACAGCGGCTCAACAGTTATGTTATGGGCGCGTATTATGAAGAACAGGTGAACTGAGCTCGTTTTTGTAAATGGAAACATGAATGCTGAAAATTACATTGAGGATATTCTCAGACCTTATGTCTACCCATTTGCACAAACCTTTGGCTCCGATTTTAGGTTAATGCATGACAATGCGCGTTCACATACAGCTCGGCGAACCAGTGAATACTTTGCAACGGAGAACATCCGGGTATTGCCCTGGCCTGCACAATCGCCAGATCTCAACCCCATCGAGCACGCATGGGACATGCTCCAGAGACGTGTTTTGAAGGACTTGGACGGAGCGACAACAACCCAACAGCTGAAGGATTTGCTACAATTCCATTGGGAGCGAATACCGCAAGATGACAGAAACAGTCTCATTAATTCAATGAGTAATCGTTGCCGACAAGTTCTGAATAGCAGAGGAGCCCATACTTTGTATTAAATTGTTCTATTCTTTCACAATAAATACATTTTCTTTAGAAATTTCAAAGTTTAGTTTCTTATGTATCTTAGTTTCTACAGTATATTCTAATATTGTTCATTTCTGTTATTAAAAGAACTTATAAAGACAACAGCTGTTATTTTTACATCATAGAACCCTAAAGATATTATTTTAAAAATAAAATACAACGTTATAGTGTGAAGAACCATCCTAAAATTTAAATTAGTACATGTTGCTTAGACTTTTTTGATGAGTGTAGATATTATTATATCTATTTATTCCTGCTAAGCTTCCGAGATCTAATAAATACGTCCCATTTTATATTTCTCAATCATGTACTAATTTAGGCTTTTACTCTCCGGTCAACAGAATATCTAGGTCATATAACTCATTCCATAAAACATGCGACATTTTGTCAACTAAACGAAATCATTTCAAAACAGCGATAGAGATATATCACTCTGTTCACAAAATACAGTAATAATTGTTTCAGTATTTCTTTACTTCTCTCATTCTGTTGCAATTTCCTTGTTTTTGCATTATTATGTTAAATTTTTAAATATGTAAAATAGTTTAATATTTAATTTATTGTTGGAGCACGCCGTGGTTGTCTCTAAACATGACTACATTTATAATGTACTAGCGGACCTGGCGGACTTTGTCCTGCCGTGGTAATAAAAAATAAAATCCCTAAAAGCCAACCGCAGCGCCTACCGGGTCCAATTGTGAATCTAAACCATTCTCGGATCCACTGAAACACGCACAAAAAATTTCATCAAAATCGGTCCAGTCGTTTAGGAGGAGTTCAGTCACATACACACGCACACAAGAAATATATATATTAAGATTACAATAGTCCTACTTTTTATATACTTACTAGTGTATTGTTATGTTGACGATCCTAAAATAAATAAACAAATTATAAAACTGTAGGGTTTGTTTGTTTCACGCGCTAATCTCAATCCGATTTGAAAATTCTTTCAGTGTTAGACATCTCATTTCTCGAGGAAAGCTATATACTTTAGATCATCACGCTAAGACCAACAGGAGCGGAGCGCCAATGAAGAATGTTTCAAAATCGTTTTTTTTTCCTTATGAGAGCTTTCGCTGCGTGTTAGCGTTTGCCCAAAGCAACTATTCCACGTGGATGATGTCAGGGGCAGAAGCTAGTATACTATAAGAGTATTAAAAGTGAGACTATGTATAAATTCTAGGTAACCTTAATTAGATATTCCGCGAGAACAATGTAATAAAGTGATTAAATATCGGGTTCAAAATAGCAAATTTCGATTATGTACCAATCACAATATAAATTAAACTTTGTAATTTTCTCTATAAACCCACTCGTAAGAAGATTTTGTTATTAGGTATACAAAAATAGTACTGTCGTTGCTTTGCTAAGTCGTTGCCTTGCTAAGGCTTGGTTGTAATTGGTACCTACGTAAAGTAGCCGTTTTAAAACTATTGTAAATTGAAATTAGCCCATTCTACGGTCGTAAAGTACGTAATTAGAAGTTCAGTTTTGATGAATCCTATTCAATTATACTCTTCAATGAAACTTGATTGTAAGATTTATAGTATATCTTCATCAATCCATTCATTTATTAAAGTTAATTGGTACACTGTGCGAGTGTGACTATTATATTGAAAGACTGAAAATGTAATCGGTGTTATTACAAAAAAGTTAAATACGTATTGAATACTTGCTTTAAAAAGGTTTCGAATTAAACGCACCGCGGTCGCTGAATGTTCGCCATCTTGCTCTTTTGTCTCGCTTTGGTTACGTTAGGTTAGACTTGCGAAAAAGGATAACGCGAACTTGCCTCGGGCGAGCGCGGTGCATTTAATGCGAAACCTTTTTAAACAAAGTATTTATCTTTTTTGTAATAACGCCGCATGTGTTTGATTGAATTAGTTAAGTTACAACAGTAATTCTAGTAATGTTCTATATAATTGATGAGGTCTACCGTTATTCGCGCATCTCACAAAAATTACTGGAAAATTACGATTTTTTTTTTTTTATTTTACTTCCTAGACACTTTTGGTCTTTATCTAAAATATTTCGATAAATTCATTAAAATTACAGTTATTAAAGTTAAAAAATACGATTATTGTAAGCACTAAATGTTTCACGATTTATATTTTCTTTCCATGGAGAAATCGGGCAAGCGGTCTGATGCGCATGCTCAGGACAACACAGACGAAGTAGCGGGTATCAGCTAGTCTATACTAATATTATAAAGCTGAAGAGTTTGTTTGCTTGAATGCGCTAATCGCAGGAACTACTAGTCCGATTTGAAAAATTCTTTCAGTGTTAGATACCTCATTTATCGATGATGGATGTACGCATCACGCTAAGATAAATTGGAGCGGAACACCAATGAAGAATGTTCAAACTCGGGGTTAACGTACGTACTATTTAAAAATATGTTCACCTTCTACGTAAACTAAGTCGCGAGTTAAGGTTAGCGTTAGCCCAAAGTAACTATTCCACGCGGATGAAGTCGCGGGCAGAAGCTAGTATTAAATAAAACTTTTCGTTAATCCACATAGAAGTTCCAACTATTCAGTTACCACTATTGTTAACGAATGTTAAGAAAGTTGATAGGAAGTGTTTCCAGTAAACGTAGTACATAAAATTGGTAGTTTCTCATTGTTATATCCTACTCCATAAGTCATGTTACACTGGAAATCTCATACATACTGAATACCTAATCAAATCAAATCAAAATCAAAATTCAGGTTAGCCCTAATGAATGTCAAAACTATCACCGGTTCGGAAAACAACCCACTCATCGAGAAGAACCGGCAAGAAATTCGATCGGGTACATTTTTTTAACATATATATATATATATATTACGAATACATTATACGTTACAATACCGTTTTTAGTAGATGCACAGAGAGGAGTCAATTCCAGACGTCACCATCGTTCACGTATTGATCCACTCTATAATAAATAGCCTTCCGACACTAAAACCTGCTTGACATGGCGTTTAAATTTACAGTCCGGCAAATCGGTAATTTGTTCTGGGACTTTATTGTAAAACCTAACATCTTAGAAACTATTACTGGTTTTGCTAAATCTGAAACATAGGACGACCAGTTCGTTACAGTTTCTAGTATTTAGATAATCCTATTTATAATTAATATTAGTTGATAATTCTGTTCTTCATCTTAATAAATTTCCTAGAGTGTAACGACAGTTACAAAGTTTTATTCTCGTTTTCTAGTCTTTTAAGATATTTTATTTTTAGTCTTGTTACATCAACGTCGAATGCCGATAATGCTACTTCAAGGAAATGCGTATCTAGACGTTTTATTATTGATATATTTACTTAGTTTCTTATACCATTAATATTCTTCTCGACTTGCGTGAAAGAAATATAATCGTCATGATCGATCGTCATCGTAATGAAAATAAATTATGAATATTAATATTATCAAATTAAGAGACCGCAAGAATTATTACTTTCCCAAAACACCTATATTTAAATTAATAACTAAATTGATAAAACAAATTGTCACTGACGTCACAATTAACTATAATTGAGATAAATCTAACTACATCTTATATGGTAAAATCCATCAAACCGTTGCACCCACGGTACCTGTCAAAGAAATGCGAGTTAATATGCAACATACATACCATATGCACTGGAAAAAGCATTACACTCCTGGGAGTCCGGGAATAAACAGTGCTGTTAAATTTACATACGGTACAGTGTCAGTAGAGCACTTGGATTCTAAATATTAAAGTATTTATAGGAAAGAAGTGTCTGTTACCCAATAATATATCAAAACGTTATGTTCTTTATTTGAAACTAGCTGACCCGTGCAACTTCGTCAGCGCCCAATCGATTATTAGCGGTTTCAATTGTATTTTTAAACGCAAGCAATCTTAAAAAACCAGATTGCAGCGACATTTTTTCTTAATAAATCTAGTAATTACGCTTGTACGGCAACAATATTTGCTAAAATTGATTGCATCTGGTATAGGATATGTAAATGAACACAATGACTGTCTTTAAGTACTTTGTCTGTTTGTTTGTCTGTTTCAATATGCTAGACTATTACTTATTAGATTAGAATATAATTTGAATATTACAATATTACTAGACAAATTTTTATAATATTACAATATTACTAGACAAATTTTAATGAGGCTTCGCACGTGAATTGGGTGTAAAACGAGGCAACATATAGGCTTTATTTCTTCAAAATTTAGCTAAGGAAAAATACACGGCATTTAAAGTTTTAAACATCTGTTAAGCTTAATAGCGTATGTAAAATAGGCCAAGAGATAGCGATTCATTAGTTGATTTACAGATGTTTCGTGGTACGGACGTGGATTTTTCGTACAGCCAGCTTTACGTGGCTCTGCCCTAGTTAGTGAAGCAAACAAGCTCTTATGTCCACAATCACACTACTTCTGACGTTGTATACAAAGTAACTTTACAAGTCAAAAAAGCGTACACAGTCGCGGGCACAACTAGCAATTGATAGAAAAATAGTCTTAGAGATAGTTTACCGAAAATTTTTCTTTAATCACGCTACAGCATGCATGAAATCAAGCATGGACACATCAATAAATACACATGTGGAGCGAAAATGAAGTTTTAGAATAATTTATTTACTGTGACAAAATATTTTTATTATATATATTTTTTTTTATTGTAGCTCGGCAAAGTAACTGTACTGTGCCTGATGGTAAGCACAGTACAGTCCAAAAACAATGGCGACCACCGAAAGACATACTATCCATCGCCGGTCGCCGCTGTCATGCCGGTCTGAAAGCGACCCAGTCAGGGACAGCCCCCCCGGTTGCTGGATATACACCGGCTGATCCCGGAACGCGACACGCCCAAACGTGCCACTATGGCGGGTGTTCCACCTGGTGTACGGTGGTCGCGATCCAGTCGGGTACAGACACCCTACCACCCCGCAAAATATAAAAAAAATATTGCATGTATCAGTGTATACACGCGGAGGTAGTGAAACTTTTTTGGGTGTCTATTATATATTTTCTTTTTCTTTCTTTTTCAATTAGTCATAATTACCTTTCCTTGCATTAGTCATTGGTTTAAGGGAAAGCATAATTCTAGATAAGGACTTTATAGAGGGAATTTTAAACAATAAGAGTTCGTAACATTGCTCATCGTTTCTAATCAACGCTATAGAAACCAGTGTACAAAACAAACCGAGCTAATTGTTCATCGTGATACAGGTAATCTAGCTCGGGACAATAAGGGATTAGTTAGAGGTATCCTACCACTATACAATTCTGCGATAGGGGAGAACATCGCAGTTATTACATCGGCTGGCTTGATTTCTTTTTAAAAATAATGTTTATTTTTTCCCTTGATAAATAACAACCCTTAATACATTCAGTATTATAAACTTTAAATAAGACGTTTAATAAAGATAGCAAATACAGTAAATTCATTGACCATCAATTCGCAAGAACTCAAGTCAAGTCAGTTGTTTTAATCTATACTAATATTATAAAGAGGTAAAGTATGTGAGTTTGTGGGTTTGTGAGTTTGTGACGTTGTGACATTGTGGCGTTGTAAGGGGTAATCTCAGGAACTACTGTTCCGATTTGAATAATTCTTTCAGTGTTATATAGCTCATTCATCGAGAATGGTTATAAGTTATATATCATCACGCTAAGGCCAATAGGAGCGGAGCACAGATGAAAAATGTTTCAAAATCGAGATGTATTTTTCTTTTTGACAGCTTCTGCTGTGTGTCAGCGTTAGCCCAGAGTAGTAACTATTACTACGCGGACGAAATCGCGGGCAGGGGATATAATCTATATACTAATATTATAAAGAAGTAAAGTTTGTGACGTTGTAGGGGGTAATCTCAGGAACTACTAAACCGATTTGATACCGATATCAATAGAAAGCCACGTTATTTGTGAGTGTCATAGGCTACATATCATCACGCTAAGACTAATAGGAGCGGAGCAACAATGGAAAATGTTTTAAAATCGGGGAATTTTTTTCCTTTTGAGAGCTTCTGCTGCGTCTTAGCCCAAAATAACTATTCCACGCGTGCGAAGTCGCGGGCAGAAGCTATTAACTTATTATATAATCTATACTAATAATAGGTCTTTACCTATGAAATTGCCGTTCTGCCATTTCAAATCAAAATATTTTTTGTTTGGCTAAGAATTCTAATTTCAAATTAATTTTATTTTAAAAACATGGAATTCATTTTCCAAAAGTAGTCATTTGTTTATTGATTAGTGTTACATTTTTATCGCATTTCAATCTTTTTTGTCATCATGGATACGTTAAAAATTCGAGTAATTATGGAATATGAGTACCGTCGTGGCAGCAACGCGGCACAAGCGGCACGCAACATCAACGACGCGACGTTTACGGAGCTAACACTACAAACCAACGCACCACCTGTTATTGGTTTGCTCGCTTCCGTTCTGGGAATTTCGACCTGAAAAATGAACCTCGCGGTCGTCCGAAGCCTTTGGTCGACAATGACGAATTAAAGGCGATTGTGGAAGTTGATGATACACAATCTACGGCTGAATTAGCAGCAGCTTTCGATGTTAGCGTCAAAACAATATTGGTCCATTTGCGTCAAATTGGCAAGGTAAAAAAGCTTGACAAATGGGTGCCCCACGAACTCAATGATCGCCAGCGCGAAGTACGCGTCGAGACGTGCCTTGCACTGCTCAACAGACACACAAATGAAGGAATTTTGAACCGCATTGTTACCTGCGATGAAAAATGGATTCTGTTTGATAACTGCAAGCGCTCAGCAGGTTGGTTGGATCCTGGTTCAGCACCTAAACAATGCCCTAAACGAAAACTTACCCCTAGAAAAGTGATACGAAGAAGTTATATACGAAGAGCCGTTTTATAAAATACTAGCCGTCCCGTGCCCACTTCGTTGGGCGGTAATAGGCATTATCAAGCTACAACTTTTCTCTAGAACTCAATCATATATATCTCATAATTAAGGCAGCGTTCGTAAGAAACGTTTTCGTTCGACCATTTTTCTCCGACTCCCCAGATATTACCCCCTACAACCTCACAAACTTTACCTCTTTATAATATTAGTATAGATTATAGATAATATAATTAGTTAATAGCTTCTGTGTGACTTCGCACGCGTGGAATAGTTATTTTAGACTAAGACGCAGCGGAAGCTCTCAAAAGGAACAAAAACCCCAATTTTAACACATTTTTCATTGTTGCTCCGCTCCTATTGGTCTTAGCGTAATGATATATAGCCTATGAGACTCACAAATAACGTGGCTTTCTATTGGTAAATAATTTATAAAATCGTTTTAGTAGTTCCTGAGATTACCCCTTACAACGTCACAAATATAGATTATAGCCCCTGCCCGCGACTTTGTCCGCGTAGTAATAGTTACTACTCTGGGCTAATGCTGTCACATAGCAGAAGCTCTCAAAAAGAAAAAAAAAACATCTCGATTTTGAAACATTTTTCACCTGTGCTCCGCTCCTATTGGCCTTAGCGTGATAATATATAGCTTATGACACTCACGAATAACGTGGCTTTCTATTGGTAAAAGAATTTTCAAAATCGGTTGAGTAGTTCCTGAGATTACCCCCTAGAACGTCACAAACTCACAAACTTTACTTTTTTATAATATTAGTATATAGATTATAGCCCCTGCCCGCGACTTCGTCCGCGTAGTAATAGTTACTACTCTGGGCTAACGCTGACACACAGCAGAAGCTCTCAAAAAGAAAAAACATCTCGATTTTGAAACATTTTTCATCTGTGCTCCGCTCCTATTGGCCTTAGCGTGATGATGTATGGCCTATAACTAATCTCGATGAATGAGCTATATAACACTGAAATAATTATTCAAATCGGACCAGTAGTTCCTGAGATTACCCCTTACAACGCCACAACGTCACAAAGTCACAAACCCAAAAACTCACAAAACTTACCTCTTTATAATATTAGTATAGATATAGATAATTATGCAAGGTTAAATTTAGAAAACATCACTGTAAAATATATTTCTGTTCCGAAACGAAAGAGTTCGAGTGTTGCTTAAAATATGCACTAATACATAAGGCGTTCCACTCAATCTTCAGAAATGACAATATTAACTGGTTTTAGGGCTCTAGTCTTTCTGAGGTTAGTTATAAAGATCTATAAGGTGTAGTGACCATTTAAAACCATTTAAAGTGCTTTTATGATGGTATTCTATGGTATAAAAATATACAGTTCTGTATTTTTTAAATACATTATATGCTTTAGCGTTTGTCCATAACCTTACATGATATTGAATTAATCGTCATGACGATGAAACCATGGTTTAAAATGGTAAACGAGATAAACTTATAGGGGAGATGTGGTGATCAAGTGCAGCTGCCGCAAGACACCAACATGTGCTGGGTGACAGATTTTTATCTTGAGTGTAATTGCTAGGCAGGCAGACTTAGAAAGAGTTCTACCACTATATTCTGGTTTCATCACAATATTTTCTTTCACCAACAATTCCTGCTCAATCGCAAGGATTCGAAACTACGTCGACCGACGCGGTATCAGAACACACTAACCACAGAAACATCGTCGCTTCAAAAACAATTGCCAGCTTAGTACACGTAATTGTATCCAGTAATAGCTATTACCCACGTCGTCATCTCCGTTGTTTAATACCATGAAATTGAAAAAAACATAAGGCCTCACCGCTTGCCCCACTTATCCGCGACAAGAATATACACGTTGCTGAATACGTATAATGTTTTATATATCGTAGGAGGTTGCCAGCCTGTGTTCGGTGGGAATGGGAAGAGGGGACGGGAAGGGGAGGTGGGCCTCAGGCGCTCTCACTGACCGAACGAAACGCAACAATACAAGCACTGTTACTTCGCGTCGGTGTTTCTGTGGGTCGGGTGGTAGTACCCCGGGCGAGCCGACCCATTTTTCATGCTGAAACCAGTAATAGCTTTAGCGTGGCTCTACCACCCACAGTGGTTAGAAAAATGATAGTTTCTTAAAACTTTATACTGATCGAATATCTCGTGATATTTTTTAGACAAAAAGCAAGTGCGTAAGAACTAAAACTAAATAGAAATGATCAAATCTATAAAGCAGTTTTTGAGTGTTGCTCGCAAAACGACAGACTTCTAGCATTTTATTAATATTCTAGCAGGCTTGGCGCATGTTGTCCTGCCATGATGATAAAAAAATTGCAAGAATTAAACCGCAGATTCACCTACCGGATCTAATTTTGTTAACTGTCAATCTAAACCATTCTTGAATCCACGTGAACACACACAAAAAAATCATCAAAATTTGTTCAGCCGTCTAGCAGAAGTTTTCTCACATACGCACGTATAGAAAAATTATATACTTAAAGCTAAGAAGACTATTAATAAAGGGATTAACTTAAACTGAGTACAATGAGGCACACACTTGTAGAGGGAGCGAAAAAAAAATTAAGTCTAAAAGAACATATGTATGTCGTTATTGGGCATAGGTACATAGAGGAGGCTGAGCAAGGGCATCGTTGGCTAATTACGTTGACCTCATTGTATTCGGACGAACATTCTCTTGTCAAGCATTGAGTTGTACTGTTAGCTATTGTAAGGGCTAAGCTTGTAGAGTAATTAACTAACATCGTTGGTGAGTTTTATTAAGTCACAAAATTCAATTAAACAGAGTTCTTTTTTTTCTATTTACGTAACGTTATTGGTAACTTTGAATTTGGAATATTTTTTCTTGACATTTATAAGAATAGTAGATAGAGTTTGATTACTGTGAGAAGAAGATGCGAAAAAGATAATTCGTATATTATTCGCTAATCTATAAAAACTTAAATATAAGACTTTCCATATATGCGCCGTATTTTCTGTTCTAAATACCTTGTTTAATCTGTTACTCCAGAAAATTACTATTTATGTATTAAACTTCTATGTTTTATGCAGATAATTTACATATCCTGGCGACTAATAAAAATTACATATTAGTCGTACACAGTAGGAATGTGGTAAAAATTATATTGAAACACATACACATTTTTTATATTAACTTTATCGATATTCAGTTATTCAAATTTACCCAAAAGTAATGGTAAAACATTCACTATGATTAATTATGAATGTAATTAAAATTTATCATATATATTCGATTGCTAAATTAAAAGTCAGTTCTACTTTGCAACTTTTTACTCTATGCGCCTCGTATAACAGTTATTTTGATATTAACAAAAATGTATACACTATTTTTGTTAAACAAAATTTAAACAATTTTTATTTGTCCTTAATAAACTCCGAAACAGTATAGTCGATTTTAAGGGGACTTTTACAGATAAAGAGTATTATGTAGGTGAATATCATTATGCTTTCTCATAGGGGTTGAGCAGTAACTATAAAATTTGATTGAAATAAGTTAAAATCGATAAAAAGCTTATAGGGATTAAGTAGTGATGGCAAAATTAGAATTAAAAAATAAAAACCATTTCATAATGAATTCAGATAAAACGCGGTAATCCTATGAGACAACAAAACGATTTTCACACGATCGATATTTCGGACGCTTGCTACTGCATAATTTATATATTGCTACAGCCCGTATATTTGTAAAAATGGTTAACGAAATCGTCGCGAAGACCGTCAGCTTCAAATACCGAGGGTCTGTTATACACGAGTCTGGAACAATCGATCACGACGTCCAATCCCGAGTAGGCACCGCTTGGGCGAAATGGCGAGAGCTCACCGGCGTTCTATCCGATCAAAGGATACCGGTGAAGTTAAAAGGCCTGGTGTACAAGTGCATAATCCGACCGGTCTTGTTGTACGGCAGCGAAACGCGGTCGGTCCTAGGCAGACATGTCCAGTAACTACATGTCACTGAGATGAAGATGCTGCGATAGATGTGTGGCGTTACGCGTTTAGATCGTATTCGAAATGAACACATCCGTGGTAGCCTTGGAGTCCGGGACATCGCATACAAGCTGCAGGAGAGTCGACTCCGATGGTACGGCCACATACGTCTCAGGCCTCTGGACTACATCGGAAATAGATGACTCAACATCATTGTACAAGGCCTAAGGTCTCGCGGCAGGCCGAAAAAACCACTGGCTGGACGTGGTGAAGGCGGACTTAAAGGAAAATTACCTCACATAAAAGGATGTGATGACCGGGTAAACTGGAGGAAGTTTAGTAAGAAAGCGAACCCTGGCATCATGCCGTTAAAACGCTAGGAAGAAGCCCGTGTATGAACTTGTTATTACAAATAAACAATGAACGACTCATCAACCGTGAAAACCAAAACAATGAGTTTCTAAAAACAGCCCGCCTCTAACTTTGTCGAATCATTCGAATAATGATGTCAGTCTTAGAGACTTTTCCACCCTCCTTTATTGAAAGATACGAGTATGTAAGCACGTCACAGATCGTTCAAATTGAGTTCTATTCTAGACATAGAAGCGAATACGAAGAGATATGAAAGGAAAAACTTTTCAAGCGGACTATGACTACAGCAATATATGGTGCAAGTGAAGTTATGTGAGAGTTTATGTTACTTTTGTTTATTCGTGTATAAAATAAATTTCTGTTATCGTAAACGGAATTTGATTAACCTACAGACATAACAATATTACGCAAGCGTGTAGCTATTTGCTGGTTTCTAATTTATACAAATTTGTATTATTTTTATTGTAAACGGCGTTTCACTTTGAATAAATTCATAGACCTAAATATATTTAGATAAATATACACAAAAATATTAAGTAGGACAAGTAAAGTTGTGATAATTATGATCGAGACGTAAAACAAAGGCTCGCCGCCATATCTACTACTTCATACCTCACTAATTACCTTATTTACCTCCACACTTTCTCCAAGGCCTCATTTTCTGTCCCCTTGTTTGCCTTTCGTAATATAAGGTTAAGCTGTATACACAAATTTACTAGGACAAAAAATATTAGGTATATATTATGAAAGCTTGTCACTTCACAAATAAACTTAGAATAATTGTTGATTATAATATTCTAGATCTCTAATTATCAGAGGTTGTAGTTAATCGAAATAAAAGAAAACAAATAAGTAATATAATATATATTTTCGGTTGTCACTTTGTAATTTTTTTTTATTATTTTCGTTTGAATGGATGTCTTTTTTCATTTCCAGCACAACATTCGAAAATTGGTCAATATTAATTAATTATAATATATATTAATAGATTTAGATTTAGATTACAAAATCAACTCGACAATATAAACACTTACTGTATGTAACAAGGCGTTAACAATTTTATTGGCGGCGGGTATAACACGCTGCAAATATGAACGCTATTTATGATGGTACTGTATACATTTTTACTTTATTATATTTTAATTATATCTACGAATGTATTTTTTTTTTTATTAAATATGGTAAGTATTTAATATCAAGTAATTAATATATAGTCACCATCATATAGTATGATGCAGTGGAATCTCAGTAGACATTTGACCTCAATCTCTCGTGACAAGCAGATCATACGTGTCACTTACATATAACTCACGTGATCTGTTTTCCAAATTAAAGTCATGTATTTACTGAGATATAATCTGAATTAAGCTCGATTTTCGCATTATTTATGTCTAAAGAACGAAGAATTGTAGATAAATTTGAAGCATTAATTCATTGATATAAAGAAACTGAAATGATGTGCACACACCTTTACAATATATCGTATCATGTGCAATATGTATGCGAGGTAGTTAGATGGAGATTGGACCAGTTTCCGGCTGGGCGTTGCTGCGTTCATTACATAGCTGGGAATTAGTCGGCCACTGCCAGCGTTTACGTGTCTAATATAACATTTATAATATTATTTTTGTGTAATAGATTATTCGTCCAAATTTTTATACCTTATTGTCTTAATTATTTCAGTCTCTCAGAAATATAATGTAGGTCTTAGACCTATATATGTATGAAATTATATGTTTAATTTTGGTATTGGTAGAATATTTTAGAGAAGTATCTCAATACAAAAATATTTTAATATGAAATATACATTAAATTGAAATAAATAAACTATATATTAATAAATCGTACTTAAAATATATTACTAGAGATGTTAAAAATTACTTTCTATAGATCATGTTTTTATTATCATACAAAACTAGTGTTTTATCATAACCTCCATGGCCATTTGACGACAATTTATATATAAAACAGTGTGTGTGTACTTATGTACACGCGTTAGAAGTTATACTTAATATATAATATATAAATATATATATATATATATATATATATATATATATATATATATATATATATATATATATATATATATATATATATAAATAATAATATATAATATATATAAAGTTATAAAAATCTTTTAAAATTTTTATCTTTCGCCTTATTTTACGTTTGTAGAAAAAGCGACACTAACAATCGAAAAAAGGTATTTAATACATTGAAAGTTTTAATACAAAGAAATACAGACAACAAATACAAAGAAACAAAATGTTGACTATAGCTAATTGCAGAGTATCGGTTTTTCGTGACGGTGTGCGCGCGCATCGTAATAACCTCAAGGTGTTGGTTTCTCATGATGATGTGCGCACGCATCGTAAAAATTTACTCTCATCATTTTTCCCTAACGCGCTAAAAGAAGTATAACTTCAAAAATATATATTGTATATGGCAGATTTATAGACTCTAGTACTGTTTGACCGATTACCATATTTTTTTTAGTACGGTGAAGGTGTGAATACCTATCGTGCCAATAGCGTATAGTCAGTTCGAAAAAAACAATTAAAATTGATATACCTAAATATCTTAAAACGGAAAATTATTATTACCTATTTAACTGTTTAATTAGATGGCGCTGTAGAACATCAATTTCAGTACCTTTCGTTAATTGGTATGTTAATGGTATTTGGACATGGAGAATATTTATACGAGTTTTTTTATTCAGCCTGTAAGAATCCTACTGCTAGGATGAGGTATTTTTCTTAAGGAAGGTATGGACATAATCACTACGTTAGCCCATGACCTTATTGATTAGTGACTTCAAACTCCCAGAAATCCACAGTTGTATATTTTGCCACCTATAGTGGTTACAAGAATACTTCTCTGGTTTACTTTTCTTCACGATGTTTTCTTTCAAAGTCACTCGATAGCGTTACCAATTTAAATCAGATGGTGTTACGATTTAAACACTAATTCCGAAAAATTCGTTTGACGTTCTGGGAATCTAAAACGTGGGCATAGTATACTTAAAAAGAAATGGTTGTCTGGACGATAATTTTACGTGATAACGAATCGGACGCATCGGCCGATGGAGTGGAAGAGAGATAGATGCGTCACAAGCCGAACGCTTAGGTCGATCGTGCCTCTCTATTGTTTGTTCCGCGCTCTCGCTTGCACCGAGGGTTCAGCCGGAACGTGACAATGAGTCATGCGCATGCAGTGCGTGCGTGACGTTATAACATCAAAATGGATTATAATTTATCAACTTTTATGCCTGTGAACTATAAAATAGATATTCTTTTGTTTAAACATGAAACTGCTGTATGAATTAAAAATAACAGGGTACACGAAACTTGAATGAAAGTAGAAGCTACATGTATCTAAGCAAAGTAACGAGTCGCGTCTTTGATACGAACAGTATTCGCGTCTCCTTTGCGTTTCTTTGGGAGTTGATTGAGCGTAGCACTCTATGTGCATACGACAACATCAGCTTGCCGCACACTCAGTGATTTTTATTTTATCCACCAAAGAAAAATCGAATTGAATCTCAATTTTTATCGTTAACTAATATTTGAACTACTTTGATGTAATTTTATACCACATTTTTATTTATAAGGCCTTTTTGAAGTTATAAGAAAAAAAAACGAAATATTGGTTATTTTATTTTAATTTACGTAATAGGTAAGCACAGGCGTCTTACTTGTATATTAATCCGAATATATATCGAATACTTATATTTTATATAAAAGAATTTCTTACTTAACACGGTTACATATTGTTGTAAGAATTAATTGGATTTTCATATATAATTTACAATATTATTTTTCTATGAATTTTAAATAAATTTTGCAAATTCATTTACATTCATAAAAATACTAGCTGATTCCGCGAAATCGTGGGCGTTGTCTTCTTAAAAATAAATTCTATGTCCAGAGGAAAAATATACCTTGCTTACAAAATTTGTTCGTAAACAATGTTATCCGTTTTCTTTTACTCTCATGCGCGTGCGCTCTACACCGCTTGCTCCACTTTTTGACAATAAGTAAATCACATCGCTAAACGCGTAAGGGTTATCAAAATAGTTACTTTTTAGACTTTTATAACATTATTTTTTAAATGAAGTTATCGTGATATTTTTTAGATAAAAACCAAGTGTATAAAGATTAAAACTAAAAAAAAAGATCGATATTTGTTAACTAGTTTTTAAGTAATGCGCACAAAAGTGAGAGCTCTATCATTTTATTTATTCACTTTTTCTAAGCCCGCCTTAAGAGTAATTCTCAGGACTAGTTACCGCTCTCAAGTTAAAAATCTATCGCCAAGCATCTATGTTCCGGCAGCTTCACTTAAGAACCAGTCCCTCTATGTATAGCGTATTTACCATCTTGGACAACAACGTTATTTAATATCAGTTAAGATTATGCTTAGACGCTAAAACCTATGAAGTATAAAGATGTCCTTAATAAAAGTACTAAGTACTAGGAAACGATTTATAACATAAAAATGAATATCATGTCAATTTATGAGGCTGTAATTCCAAATGAATATGGCTTGAGAAACTTTCGATACGTAAAGGTAACTAGGAGGGGTGCATGAAGGCGCCGTAACGAGTCCCACTTTGATCCCGACGGGATCCGCAACTCCTTTGCGTTTCTTTGAGAACTGATTGAGCGCAGCACTGTGTGCATACGAAAACGATTCTTAGACCAGACGCTTTTAAAATCCAAAAAAATTCAAAGCTATGTTATTTTTCATTTATTTCTTTTCAAATATAAGTAAAAATATAATTTACTGTTCTCCAAATTTTATTTTCTGTTGTTTCCTTCTTTATTTACTGGTAATGATTAATTGTTCATTAGAATCTCGGTAACTCGAACTTGAAACGTGTAAAATATCGAATTACAGAGATTTACAAATATAAATGGGTTTGAGGAAATATAAATGTGGTTCACATTTGACTTGTAGAGGCTTAGATTCTATTCTATTTCATTTTGTGTTACGGAGGCGAAATAAATTAAAATTCTCGGTACCATTGAATTGGTAATACACTAGTAATGTTAGATGTAAGAATTACTTCTAAGAAGGTATAAGTAATCTTCGGTAACATTATTAAAATTACATTACTGTTTTTTTCAAGCTTTAGGTTTTTTAGGAGGTTATTCGTTTGAAGTTGTCGAGTTCTAGTTGTTGGTATATTCAAAATACAAAATATGTATTAAAATACCTTGTAACGAATTTTTTTCAACGAAAACGAATTCTTTCAACTTGTCGCCGGCTCAGATGTCGAGTAATGTAGGCATTAGTGCTTGAAATTACGGAATGTGGCTTTCTTTCGAATCGTGAATGTTTTCGAAATATAAAGGTTCGTTTTACCGAGGTTGAACTGTATATGAAATATCAAAATAATAAAGACTGTTGAATTTTTGACGGGATCTTAGTCGTTAATTTAGTCGTTTTAATTTTAATCATAATCTTATGTTATTTGACTCTATATTTTAAAGTGTTGATGGCATTTTACGTAATATAGTTCGGTTATTACTCATAAGTGAAGTGGATGGAAAATAATACCACGGAGTATGAATTCTGAGATGCCAAAAAACTCCTTAAAAAGTTGTAACAATGAGACACCATTTTGTTATAACATTGATATCATTATATAATATAAAACAAAGTCCTCTGCCGTGTCTGTCTGTCTGTCTGTTCACGATACACTCAAAAACGACTGAACGGATTTTCATGTAGTTTTCACCAGTAGATAGAGAGATTCACGAGGAAGGTTTAGGTTTATAATTTGTCTATATTTTTATATTATAGAGTGCGGGACAACGTCCGCCAGGCCCACTAGTAATATATAAAGAAAACTGCAATATGATTACTTTCTCGACATTTATAGATATAACCTGGAAGATCGGTTGTCAAAATTAAAATTAAAATGACACTTAGATATAAATATATTCTTAAACATCTTCTATACATATAATAAGAATGTAAATCTAACGTGTCTGTACTTTTTCGATTTTCGTGAAAAAAATTGTTGCACGTGTCTTGGAATAAGTAATAGAATACATTTCAATCATTTTTAGAAATGTCTGTCTGTCTGTCTATCTGTCTGTCTGTTTGTATGAACACGCATCACTGCTAAAGAACTGGTTTCACATTAAACCCTCAGCAAGAAAATCGTAAAGCATATCCTTGGGAGTAACTCAGTGTTTGTTTCATTAAAATCGGTCTACTCTATCAAAAGTTATTGTAGTTTTAATGACGACACGGCGTAAGTACGAGAGAAAAGTAGACAATCTTTATTAATCATTGTTTTTACATAAGCTTGCACGTAGACGAAGTCACGGGCACAGCTAGTCTTAAATAAATGACTGCTACTACATGTTCAACCCTATATTACTTGATCAAAAACTATTAATTATGATCAGAAAAGGGTAACGTTAGAAGAATGGTTTGTGAAACTGCAAAAATAAATTAAAATTAGTACATAGCAACAATAGTAAATTATATTCAAGAAATGTAGGCACTCCTGTGGAATATTTCACAAAAGCTACTTGAATATAGAGGTATCTAAAACTTTCATACATATGGGAACACGTATCGTCGCTCACCGAGTTATTGTGTTAAAAGCCGGATACATTTATCATACAAAATAACACATATTTTATACGGAAACTCTTGTCGATCGAGACCACGTTTTGTCTTGCTTATTTAGTTTCATTTTTCCAATTTGATTTATGCTTCATTTGTATTCATTTGTCCTCGATATTCTTACTTTATAGAATACTAATAGTCCATTCTGGCTTCGCATGTGTGCAATCTACTAATGTAGGGGTTTTTTGCAGTTTCTTGGTCCGTACTTTTTTCTGCTTTCCGTTGTTTTATTAATGTAATCAAAAATTGTTTGAAATATAGCGCAATTTATACAATGAGCAAGACGATATTATTACTATAATTAACGAGCTATACCCGCAGCTCCTCATGTGTTTTTTTAATCTATACTAATATATTAGGTCTTTACCTATGAAATTGCCGTTTTGTATGAAAAAATTTAAACGATTTTTTTTCATGTATTTTTTATTTGTATTAATCGAACCCATGCAATCAATGCATCTTTGCCAACGCAGTGGCAGTTTATTGTTGCCCTTCTTAAAAAAATCAGCTGGACGGGAGGCAACAAATTCTTCAAAGGCATTTTGTACTGCCTCTCGGGTATTGAATTTTTTTCCCGCCAAGGAGTTATCCAAATTCTGGAAAAAGTAGTAGTCTGTAGGCACAAGGTCTGGTGAGTAGGGTGGATGACGGAGAACTTCCAACCCCAGTTCTTGCAACTTGGAGACCGTCTGCTGTGCAGTATGAGGTCGCGCGTTGTCGTGCAGGAGCAGCGGAGACGAGCGATTGATCAATGCTGGTTGGAGATGTGCCAGCTTCTCTCTCATTGTGTTCAGTTCTTCACAGTACACATCTGCAGTAATGCCCACCCCGTTTGGTAAGAAGCTGTGATGAATCACACCGGCGCTAGACCACCAAACAGTGACCATCACTTTTCTAGGTATTTAAACACTTTTTTTGGTAAGCAATGTTATTCATTTACTTTGGCTCTCCTACACAAGCGCATCACATCGTTTGCCTCACTTCATACATCGCTGAACGCTTTAGAAAATCGTGGTTTGTTAAAATTTCATACCTTTATAAGTAACTAGCCTCTGCCCACGACTTCGTTCGCGTGGAATAGTTATTTTGGGCTAACGCTTACACGCAGCGAAAGCTCTCAAGAGGAAAAACTACCTGTTTTTGAAACATTCTTCATTGGTGCTCCGCTCCTATTGGCCTTAGCGTGATGATATATAGCCTTTCTCGATAAATGAGCTATATAACACTGAAAGATTTTTTGAAGTCGGACTAGTAATTCGTGAGATTACCCCCTACAACGTCACAAACTTTACCGCTTTATAATACTAGTATAGATTAAGATATGGTGATAATTTGTACAATCAAAATACCTAATAATTTTGTTTAACAAATTAATTCTTATTTTACTATTATGTATTTATTATAAACCAATGAATAATACGTCTCTATAGCATGAATACTGCATATTTAAAAATCATAGTCTAGCTCATAGTTCGGTTACTTATAAAAGTGTATATTTTTAATTAATATTATATTTCTAAATACTTTATAGGTACTATTCCGAAATCTACAGTCGAAAAAAATTTCATGTTACACGATTTGTACTATTATTCTCGTCATTTTTAGAATTGTTTCGACCATACATACTCAATAGTTCATATTTATATATTACTAGCCGACCCGTGCCCACTTCGTTGGGCGGTAATAGGCATTATCAAGCTACAACTTTTCTCTAGAACTCAATCATATATATCTCATAATTAAGGCAGCGTTCGTAAGAAATGTTTTCGTTCGACCATTTTTCTCCGACTCCCCAGATATTACCCCCTACAACCTCACAAACTTTACCTCTTTATAATATTAGTATAGATTATAGATAATATAATTAGTTAATTGCTTCTGCCCGTGACTTCGCACGCGTGGAATAGTTATTTTGGGCTAAGACGCAGCAGAAGCTCTGAAAAGGAAAAAATACCCCGATTTTAAAACATTTTTCATTGTTGCTCCGCTCTTATTGGTTTTAGCGTGATGATATACAGCCTATAACCATTCTCAATGAATGAGCTATATAACACTGAAATAATTATTCAAATCGGACCAGTAGTTCCTGAGATTACCCCTTACAACGCCACAACGTCACAAACTTTGCCTCTTTATAATATTATATAGTATATAGTATAGACTATACATGCTATTACATCAAATGTTACCAATACAAACGCTTTTCCCGGGCTTTAAATTAAATTACGCTCACTCAGAATAATAACCGCATTCAATTAGAGTAAGCACATTCAATATCATTTTCTCGTTGTAATATAATATCTGTTTCCCAGAGCCTCGCACAATGTAAAACAATGTACGGAAAACGCGAACCAACATTGCTCAGTTTCGCGTTAAAATATAATAACAAGTATTGTTACAAAGAAAATTATAACGGTTACGTGCGAGACCGATTTTTTGTGAATAATAATGATGTCACATACATTGGAACGATTTACGAAGTAGAATAAACATATGTATATTCAATATTTTCGTCAGCTTTTTAAGAAGTAATTTCTCACACCATGTACAGGATTTAAGGTACAATTATTTCATTTCTTGAATGAGGATAAAAATCGCTTGAGAATGATGCATTGTCAAGAATGCAATAATAGTAAATAGACAAATGTATTAAGTTATACTAAATTAATATGAAGCTAGTTTACGATCCAGACAAATACATAAATTTCTTGCTGAAGACAAATTTCCGAATCCGATCGTAAAGTACAGAACATATCCTATATAAATATTTTAATGTTTGTATATAATAATACAAGTTCAGATGAGAAATATTAAGATATCATAAAGCAAGAGTTTGTTTGAAGTAGTTTATGTATCTACACAAAGAATTTATACAATTTAAATATGAAAAAATAGCTGTGCCAGCTACTTCCTCCACGTGAAATCTTATATAAATAAAGAACGATTAGAAAAGTTATCTGAACGTATTAAGTCCATTTACTTATCTATTATTCTCTCGTACTTAAGTCGCGTCGTCATTAAAAATACAATAACTATTGATAGACTGAACCGATTTTAATGAAACGTTTTGTCATGAACACAGTACTTTAGCATTGATGCGTGGTTATACAGATATATAGACAGTCACTTCTAAAATTAATTGAAACGTATTTTGTTACTTATTCCTTGACAATGGTTTTAACAAAAATCGAAAAAGTACAGACACGTTACAATTACATTGTAGGTGGGTACGTGATCTTGTAGGTGGTAGAGCCACGCTGAATCTATTACAGGTTTCAACATAAATGGGTCGGCTCGGCCGAGGTAGTACCACCCTCTCACAGAGAACTGACGTGAAGTAACAGTGCTTGCATTGTTGCATTTCGTTCGGTCAGTGAGAGCGCCGGAGGGCCAACTCCCCTACCCTTCCCTCTTCCCTTCCTCCCCCTCACCCCAAACACAGGATAGCAACACACTTGCACTCCCCTGGTGTTCCAAGTGTCTAAGGACGATGGTGATCGCTTAACATCAGGTGACCCACCTGTTCATTTACGTCCTATGATATGAAAAAAAAACATTCTTATATATGTATAGATGTTTAGTGGTTCTCTTTTTTCAGGTGGCCATCTTAGCTTAAATATTACGGATGGCGTCAGTCGAACACCCGAGTCTTGTCCGTCTAGATTCTATGCTATTTGGTTTGATTTTAGTGTGTAACTCAGTAAAATCTGTTGAACGTATTTGATTATAACTGAAAAACTGAAGGAGTAGAAATTGATTACCTATAAGCGAACTCGCATTATACCCAACATTTTAAATTTGTTAATAAATATATAATTTCTGCTTTACAAAAATTATAATCTTTATCAACAGACACCTATTAATAACTGCACCAGAAATACATATATAAATTAGATTAATGCATCTATAAAAAATACTATTATTATACTATACGATTAATCTAATTTACGTATCTCCTTTCGGATGCAGTAAATAATAGTTATTTGTTAAAAAAAGTTAAGGCAGTCATGAGGACAATGGACGGACGTGAAAACCCAAAACAATGAATAAAGTAGGTTCTTTTTTGAATGTTTAAACTAATTATGGTGTGGTTTTCATATATATTGGCACTCGGAGTAATAATTCTATTAATCAATCAACCGTATGATGAGCTGCAAAATATCAATATTACATGCACACAGGCCCCTATACTTAGTCTGACGCAAGCCTCGCAAGCGCAACATGGCCGGTCACGCTTGTTAACACGTCATCACGCGAAATTATAAATACTAGTGGGCGCCCAGTGGTCGACATTCGACCATAGTTCATTGAATTTTTAAAGTTTGAACTTTATTAGGGTTATTTTATCAAAGGGTATTATGACCTCTATAATCAAAGGCTTTCATCATGCCTACTCAGTTATTTGCCACTTTTTTTCAATTATATAAACATAAAAAAAATCGATGTCTAAATGAAAATAGAAATTCATTATAAATTTGAAACAAAAACAGGCGGTTACATAAGGTGGTAAGGCTCTTAAATACTAAGTAAACATAACATTACGAAAATAAAAAAAATTATTGGACCTCCTCATGACACAATTTTCAATTCATTTTACACGACACCATGGGCGCGTGGTATTTCTGGGTGATATTGAATTAAATATAGTCTATACATTATGTGGAATAGTGATATGCCCAGTATCATCATTTGGAAAAGTAATGGATACACAATAGAATTAAATTATCAATCCAAAACAATGATGTTTATAATACTACCATTAACTTTTGAAAATGAATTCATTTTTGTTCATAATTCATCATCAACGGTACTAAATATAATTGCTACATCAAGTTGAACTGCATCATTGTAACCGTGGAGATATAAGTCATGGATTACTTTCATGACCAAACAAATTTTCTTATTTTGAATTTACAAAGTATTTTTCGCTCATTTTTTATTGAATCATCATTTGAAGTGAGTACACCATAAAGAAATACTAAACATTAAAATATTGACATTGACTTTGCAAATATTCCTTTACTCTTATGGCAACATGAAGCAAAGTGACATGAAGTGAAAAGCAGTCCTGTCACCTAAACATTTTGACATCCAAAGAGAATAATAATTATTTCAGTAGTTCCATAAATTTACTAAAGATAAATTATTTATCAAATGATAGTAATGTATATTATGAATATACATATTATATTATTCTAAAATTAACCTCCAATTTAACCAGTTGATTTCAAAGGGTATATTGTAAGGCATGCAACGTCAGTCATGTTAAAAATATTTAAAAGGTAATTGGAACGTAAGAAGGCTGAAGGATGTTCGAAACGTCTTTTTCATTTACATATATGTTGTGTAAAATTCAAGCAGTAGTGTGAGTAATGTATATTTTAATTAATTTAATATGAGTGTAATGCATTTTATATAAAAAAATAGCTTTGTGCACTTCTCTGACATATAAACCTTATCTATGCCAAATTTCAAGTTCATCCGTTCGCGCAATTCGCTTATAAAGGGGTGCAAAGTCTTCACGTGTTAATATGTAAGATATGTTATAATATCATTGTCGAATGTAGAATAAAAAAAGGTAATTGGAACGTAAGAGTAAAAAAAAAATGCATACAGTCAAGCATAGCAACCTCCTTCGCAACCTTTTTGAAGTTTGGCAGTATGGATTAATTCCTTCGCCTGTCCTATTGGACGAATATTATTACTACTTTTTTGAAGTTCAATGTCATTTTTATTTACATGTGTGTATATGTTGTGTAAAATTGGAGCAGTAGTGTGAGTAATGCATATTTTAATTAATTTATTGTACTTATAATGCATTTTATATAAAATAAATAGCTTTCTGCACTTCTCCTCCATATAAACTTTAACTATGCCAAATTTCACGGTCATCCGTTCGCGCATTTCTTTCAAAAAGGGATACAAAGATTTGGCTTCACGTATTAATATATAGATGATGATATATCCTGTCAAAAATACCCCAACGCACTAAAAAATACATGTAAAGAAGAAATTATATAAATTTTTTCATACAAAACGGCAATTTCAAAATTAAAGATAATATAATAATATATTATATTCAATTGATAATTATGTATATCAACAGTATAGAATTCGATTAGCAAGCGTCTGTTTACTTGTAGAGTTGAGAACGCGTTTTTTTATTAGACCGATCAACGTAATCGAGTGTCATGTATACAGCGGCTGTCAGCGCTTTAGAGAATAATAATTTTCACATGAAAGTGAGGACCAGGAGGATATGTTAGGCTGGGATTATTCGCTGGATAGCTTTACGACTGAGTATTGTATAAAATGCCATATTCGATTATTAATTTACGATGGACAACTTATTCCCATTTTATTTAGAGTTTGGCCATTATTTTTTAAACTATCGGGCTTTCGATATCGGTGTCATTTGCTTTTATTTTTATAGTTGTACGCGTTAATTACTATATGAGAATAAACAAAAATATTGTCGCTGGAAGATCATATAGCTTCTTGTTATATGAAATATATTTTAGTGTATACAAGTTATACAATCAGAACATGCCGAGGTTCAGTCTGGTTTTTCGAAAGTTTATAAAACACATGCGTATTATTAAAATTTAAATGAAATCCCTTCTTATTTCCGTTAATGCTTTAGTGGGAATGTAAATACTATCAACACATTATTCGTAGATAACTATTTAAAATGTAAGAAAACTGATCAAATACAAACAACAAATCCATAAGATTTGTTAACAGACGATTTCAACATATAACTTTTGTAGATATGAATGTGGAAACAACACACGTTGTTGTTTCATAAACATTTCATTTTTAGAACAAAAATATGTATTGTTCTATTTTAGCAACTCAAATATACAGAGCTGTGCACTGTGTTGAATATGCTGACGTTATGATAGCTTCCTTTAACTCTGTATTGTTTGTCCCAAGGAAAGCATTATAAATAAATAATAAGATATTAGTAAGGCGTGATATATATTGAATGTCTACCTGCCTTGTTAGCAAAACTCAAGTTAAAAACCAGTCAGTAAGCTAAGGGTTGGTACAGTTGTACTCGAGAGCCAATATACTTTTTTTTTTCGTAAATACACACCGATTTAACCACATCAATTCCTAAAATTGGTTCAAATTATGTAACAGAGAGAAACCGAAATATAATATAATATAAATTAAAATTCACCGTGTCCCTTTAAAATATCGTTATTTATAACTAGCGTTCAAACTCTCGCAAAATTTCATAGCACAGCTGAGTAAAATCTAGACCATAAATTAATCAGATTTTGACAGATTTCAACTATCTATCTGTCTACAACGCTACGCGGTCCCTTTTATACCCACGTCATTGTCACAATGCTCTCATTTAGATGATGTTGTGCGGTGAAACGATAATTATTTGGTTTACCAGTATCACTTGCGTTGAAAGAGATTGCATATTATGTGTTACATTATTTTCTCATATTTAGTATTGTATTTAACATTTTAAATATTTAATTTCGATTATTAAAGAAGCTAAATTATTCAATAGATTTACTAATTTAAAAAAGGGAGACTTTTTTTGACTTGATAACGTCTTATAAATCGATGAACGCCGGCTACACGTACGAAATAGTGTCACGTTCCGCCTGAGCCGAGCGTACATGCCAGAGCGCGGAACAAGCGATAGAGTGGCGCAATCGGCCTAATATTTTTTCCACTCCATCGGCCGATGCGTCCGAGTCGTTACCACGTAAAATTATCGTCCGTAAATCGACATTACAGACAACCAATTTTTTTTTAAATATACTTTCTGTTTTGTACGAGAATGTCTCTAATCAAAAAAATTTACAAAAAAAATAAACCGCCTTCGATGTGAAAAACTAATAAGGCACTAAAAAGCGAAAAATAACTGAATTATTAAATTAACCAAATTAAATAAAAAATATTGATATTTGCGCTACCTAGTAATGTATTTGAAGTCGATGCCAACCTAAATTCATATCATCTATATACAAAGTTTTGGTCCACTCTCGTGTCCCATCTCGTACATATTTTATTACCTGCAACAAATTTGAAATGTAGGTTGGCATCGACTTCAAATACATTATTAGGTAGCGCAAATATCAATATTTTTTATTTAATTTGGTTAATTGATAATTCAGTTATTTTTCGCTTTTTAGTGCCTTATTAGTTTTTGACATCGAAGGCGGTTTAAATTTTTTGTAAAAAAAAATTATTTTTCCATTTTTAGTGTGCATAAATGTATCTGGTTTCTAATGGGTATAATAAATCGGTTCCAATTTCACAAAAATACGTAGATACGAAGTGGGTGAAAATCAAATACACGATTTTTCACCCCCTTAGGGGTTGAATATTTTCTTCAAATTTATATGGGACCACCTCTGAATATAACCAATTTAAATAAAAAAAGAATCATTAAATCGGTTCATAATTGACGGAGATAACGATTAACATACATAAAAAAAAATACATACAACCGAACGTAGTAACCTCCTCCTTTTTCAAAGTCGGTTAAAAATGTCTACTTCTTAGAAGGACAAGTAAAAAAAATCAACGGTTCTATGGTAATCGCGTATATTAACTATATGTTATTTTACTATATTATGATTTTAATGAATAAAAATTTGTATCTATTATGAGCAGGGGCGTAACGTTTAGAGAGGCAATTGAAAGGAAGGTAGAAATTACATATTTTAAAATTGAAATATATACACTAATAATTATAGAGGTAAACGTTTTTGTCATGCTTCATCCTGTGTTTTTAAATACAAGATATGTCATATACTACATACAATCTATATATATAAAGAAAATAGAAGTGTCTGCAGTTTGGTTGGGTTTACAAATAGCTGAACCGAATTTTACGACTTACTTCTTGGTGGATAGAAAAGCTTTAGTGTTATATAGGTTACGTATCATTATGTTCTCGTAACCAAGTTCTAAGTAACAATGACTGATTTTAACAGAGATGGCTTACAATCGGTGAAAGTGTTAAAGGAATAAAATTGCTACACCATCATTACCTAGTTTAAAACAAAGTCCTCTACCGCGTCTGTCTGTCTGTTCGCGATAAAATCAAAAACTACTGAACGGATCATTATGCGGTTTTCACCAATGGATAAAGTGATTCACGAGGAACGTTTTGGTATATAATTTGTCCAGGATTTTTTTATAATCAGGGTGGGACAACGTCTGCCGGGTCTGCTAGTATATTATAATTTACATTAATACTAAACAGGAATCAATATTTTTTAGACAATCAACAAACGGGTTACTAATCGTTAAACTATCACAGGTTGCTTATATAAATACAGAAAACAAAGGTTTCAAATATAGGCATATTTTGGATATATAAAAGACTGCTACTACTATCTAGATTGTTATGGTACGTCATAGTCTAAAATTAATTGCAAAGGAAGTTGAGCTACAATATGATATAGCTATTGTATTTGAACTTGACTTTTGTTTAGTAAAAGCCCAATAAATATATTGACATACTCTAGTTTTTGCATTTGGGTCCCAAAAGTACAAGCTGAGTGACGCAGTTACAGATTATTAAATTTTGTCATATTGCTTATTATCTCAACTGTGGTAATTAAATCAATTTCCCATTGTATACATAATTGTCTATGTGTTTATTATTATTTGTAAAATTCTACACGCACACAGAATTATAGAAATATAGTTCCGGCTTATTGAGTTACGATCGCATACATTTTTCAACGAAAATAACTCATACATCACAATGAAACTCTTGTTTATGGAGTAGCCGTTTCGTCTTTCTTCTTTTCTTTTCATTTTTCCAAAGTGATTTGTGTTCTTATGAGAGTTCCGATGCACCCGGTGCGCTCGCATCGGGAACTACCTATCGGATATCTGTCAGAAGTTATAACATTACAAATGTTATAGTATACAATCCATGTGTTCAGTCCGTTCCAGTGTAAATATTTGTGGTTTGTTTCTGTAAGTCGAGTTTGTTTTTTACTACGTCGATGTATTTCTACTTAGCTCTTTTATATGGTCAGTGCCTTCAATGCCTGAATCATTAATGCGTTATATTTTTGGTATGTGTTATCCTTTTTATAGTCAAATCGAATTTCAACTGAATATAATTCATTAGGACGCGCCTGCACTATTGGAGAAACCTTAACTTCCCCACTTAAAATTAACACTCCTTGTTGAAAAAAAGTATAATTAATTGTAATTTTAAGTATTTCCCTACAGATTTAAGAGTAATCAAATATTGTAGTTACAAATAAAACTTAACATAAAAATTTAACCTGCGAGACTGAAAGAAGAAAGAATGAAGAAAGACTGAAAAAGTTTTTATTGTTGAAACATATCATAGTTATAAGGTAAATAAAGGAAACATACATATAATTTATTAGAAATGCCCAACGACAATACCCCCATTCGTTTTATGCTGCAGGAGAACTCAATGATACTACAACGTTGATTTTCAATGGAGGCCACAACAATGTACGGACGAGTAGTCGGAGGCTTAACAAAAATATTACATAACTAATAAAATATAAAAGAATAATGATAAAAACAACAAATTAAATATTCAACAATGCAATAACATAATACAGATGAGAAACAAAAATATTAAAAGGCAGGGTGATACAAAAAGTCGAATACAACAAAAAACGAATAGTCAAAGATAATACTTAGCCTAAGATCGTGACTACCGGAGGAAGTGTGAGCGAATACTACTATAGCTAATCCTTAATCTAAGAGACGAGCTTGGCGCTTGAAGTATGAATAAAGTAACCCAAGCGAGACTCGATATCCGAATTAAGTCTAAGTAGAATTCGTTATACAAGTTGATTTTAACGGTACGGCGCAGCACGGCGGTAGTGGGGAATTGTTTTCTTCGTATCATCATCTTGAGCTATCGATGATCAATATGTTGGGAATATCACAAGTGGTAATGCAATTTGCTATATATTTAGCTATTTAAATGCATTACAGCTATGTCTAAATTCCGAAATATAATTCCAGGATTCTCTATCCATTATCTATATATAACTAGTCTGGCCATAAATACTGTTACATAATAACTTTTCTTTTTTTCAACTTTTTAATTATTTTGAATTTGGAACATGTACATTATTTTAAAAACTTCTTTCGATTTTGCTCCATTTCATATATTTTTTCGTGGTCATTATCAAATTACAATATGAAATGGGGTGTTAAAGAAAATAGGATTGCAGTGATTGCTTGACACAAAGTGGGTATGGAGCCGTCGGTCATAGTCCAGACACTTCAAAAGCTTGGTATCAGCCGTATGTTCGTATATCGTACTATCAACAGATACAACAACACTTCCTCTGTCGAAGACCAGACAAGATCGGGGCGGCCGCTTGCTGTTAGAACTAAGAAGGCTGTTAATGCTGTTAAAGCCAAAATTCGTCGAAACCCCATTAGGAAGCAAAACATGTTATCGCGAGAAATGAAGATTCCCGCTAGGACTCTATTACGTATTATAAAACAAGACCTGAAGCTCGGTGCTTATTGTCGATATACAATATACAAACACATGCCCTAAATCAATCTTTACAATTAAAGAGAGTAGATCGATCAAAATGCCTTCTGTCGCGATACGTAGGTGAAAGGCACAGAAATATCCTCTTTACTGATGAAAAATATTTCACGATTGAAGGACACAATAAGCAAAATGATAAAGTGTACGCTGAGAGTTCTAAAGAAGCAGCTCAAGTGGTCGGAAAGGTACAACTTGGTTATCATCCTGCGTCAGTGATGGTTTGGTGGGGCGTATCTTATCAAGGAATCACAAAACTACATTTTTGTGAAAAAGGAGTAAAAACATCAGCCAAAGTGTATCCAGATACAGTCTTGGATCATGTTATGAAACCTCTCAGCAATACACTTTTTAAAAATATACCGTGGACTTTCCAGCAGGACTCTTCACCTGGTCACAAGGCACGAATTACCCAAGTCTGGCTTGAAATCACCGTTCCGGACTTTGTAAGAGCTGAAGACGGCCAGTCTCATCTAGCCTAGACCTCAACCCTTTAGACTTCAAATTATGGTCAGTTTTAGAGGACATGGTCTGCTCTAAAGGCCACGGCGACATTGAATCTCTTAAAAAATCTTTGGAGCAAGCAGTGGCGAAATTTCCCTTGGAAACAGTGCGTAAATCCATAGATTCGTGGTCAAACAGATTAAAGGCCTGTATAAAAGCCATTCCGAATAGAATATTTTTTTATTTTTTGCTGAGATTAATAAATATGTAGGTATAACTTTTAACAATATTACATTACTTCATAAAATAAATGCATTTTCATATGTAACAGAACTTATGGCCGCACTAGGTAGAATAGAGTTTCCCATTTCCAATAGGGCATAATGCTACAAGGACACTCAGATCGCCGTTGCTCAATTTCGTGTCTCACAACATAATGCGAGGTATGATTACAAAGAAAATTACAGATTGTACGTGCGAGTCCGTCCTAGAATAACAATGAATTATATCTTATGAATTATTCTGTGTCATACAATTTGAAGAAAGTATTAAATATACTTCTATCATCTATAAATACAAAAAAGAGTCGTTTTAGTTGTCTGTTCGTGTATTCCTTTAGTTCTTTCGAAATCATGCAACGGGTTTTGATAAGGTTTTCACTATTATATAGAGAACTTCTTTTGAATGGTTTTTAAGTATAATACATGTACTTACATAAAATACTTAAAGGGCATAATATTGTAATGAAGTACTAAGGTGTTTTGGGTACGTATATTAATATCACTACTTGACCTTATTAGACAAATAATAATTGTACAACTGAAAAATGTCATAATAATTTTTATCTTTTACATATAAATAGAAAATAATTGGTTATAAATTATATTAATTACTAGCTGTCCCCCGCGGTTCCGCACGCGTTTTTTTTAAATATATTAAAGAAATGTAAAATTGTAAGTAGGTGTGTACATGACAGAAATACTTTTCCAAAAACATTTGTTACTACGACACGCACGCCAACTGTGTGAATAAGAATAGTATATCGAATGGGATGGGATTTATCATCAGCAACCTACCTATCACCTATCACCTTTAACCTACTATATACCACCCTCAGTGCTCACTAATACTATATAAGAAAGTAAAGAAAATGTTAAACTATACATTATCGAACAATATGTGTTAAATTGTTTATTATATAGATATAACATGCCCATATTGTCCATATAATTATGTTATTCTTATACGTTGCTACAATCACTAAGTAATGTAGAAGCAAACGTGGTAAATAAAACAAAATAGCCGCCAAATTGACCAAAATGATAATATAATTCAAATTACACACATTTATTCTTGGAGCGCACGTCTCACGTTTACAGTTTACAAGTTTACAGTAAAGAAATTATTTTTGATCAATTTCACACGAACGAATGCACGGGTAACAAACAGCTCATCGCTACATAGTGTAAAACAAAGTCTTCTGATCTGCTGGGATTTTCATGCCGTTTTCACCAGTAGGTAGAACGGTTCATGGGGAAGGTTTATGTATAATTTGCCAAGGTTTTTATTTTTATTATAAGGGCGGGATAACGTGTGCCTGGCAATGCGGACGAAGCCACAGACAAATAATATAGAATATATCCACCGCTATAATTTGAGCCATCTGCCAGTTAAATTCCCGTTAAAATAGGTCCAACCATTTTGGAGATTACCCGGAACAAACAAACAAACAGACAAAATATAATAATATAAAAATGTCGACCGAATATAAAAACATTTTTTTTGTTATTTGTAGCTACATATATCCATTCACCAAAAAGTTATTATTTATTTTTATAAACACAGACTTTATTTTTATAATACGTAATAGATTGCAAATAAAAAATTGGAAACAAAACTAACGTAGAATAAACTTTTTGAATAGGAACACAAAATAATCTTTGAAAATGTTTGCGATAGAAACTTACCACGTTACCATGGCAACGTATATAATAAAAACGCTAACACGCAACGAAAGCAATCAAAACGGAAAATATGCCCGATTTTGAAACATTCTTCATTGGCGCTCCACTCCTAATGGTCTTAGCGTGATAATATATCTCTTCAGTTTTATATATTAGTATAGATTCATAAACAATTAAAGAATTTAGTTTCGTTGGGCATATCATGTAGATTTTAAAACCACCCTTTACCACCTACTACTTTTTTTTAACTTTTATTTTTGGCAACCAATCTTTTAAATTATTACTGCCATTGCCAAACGATTATCGATATTACAAGTTTCTTGATATAATTACAATGAACTAACAAGATGGTGGCCATCTTGTTAGAACTTTCCATGAAATTTTTGTGGCATCTCAGAATTCATGGTCCGTGGTATTATTTTCCATTCACTTCACTTATGCACAATAAACAAACTATATTACATAAAACACCACCAATTTTACACAATATAGAGTCAAGTAACACAAGATTATGAATAAAATATAAAATCCACTACATGACAGACCAAAATCCCGCTAAAAACTTACCACCTACTATATCAATGTATATCTTAGAAGATACCACAGATATAAAATTACGTGCAACAAAAGTTTGTGTGAAGATTGTCACGTAGTTACTATGACTTTGGTGAACTGTCAATATCAAAGGAGATCTAAATCATTTAATAGCTATAACGCCACCGCAGTAGATTATGTGATTATTATTATTTTTTTCAAATTTTGTGAATGATCTATATTACAAGACGAATATGACTTACAATAATTTTTTTGTTAATTTGTTTGTATATATCTTCCAAGGTTTTAATCCAAAACATGCTACTTTATAAGATCGTAACAAAAGATGTAAAAAAATGTTTTTGATATTTTATTTATCACAAATTTTGTAACAGGTAAATCTATATATAAATAACCACAGATAAAATTGTTAAGTACATCTTCTTCCTCTGTTTTTTAAACTATTTTTGAAATGATAACTTCTTCGATTTTCGGTAGAAGAAACGCTTCTGGGTTCACGTCACTCATGACCTCGACATGCTAGTAAAGCGTCAGCGGCATGATCGTGACGTATTACGCTTGCGCCAGACTAGCGACGTATTGTAAAGTAGCCTGTGGACATGTAATATTGATATTTTGTATTGAGATTGGGCGGCCTATCATGTGTTTGATTAATTAATAAACTATTTAAAGATATACATAATTATTCCTCGAAGTGTTAATAAATGTAAAAACCAGACTAATGATAATAATTTCAGTTTGCAACTTATGGAATTTAAATAATTGAACTATAAACGATTTAAAAACTAAAAAAGGGGCAGTTATTCTTTTTTTTTGAGTTTCCACTTCTGTTGGTAATCCTTATGACTGCCTCTACTCTACTATTTTGTTAATTATATATTCGAGCTTTAGCTCTTATCAATAAAATAGTTTTTTCCATATCATCGACCTATAAGTATCTATACATAATACACATACACACCTAAAAAACTGTTAGTAATACTGAAATTTCAAATAAATATGAATTAAAGTCGAATTTCGAACACTGGACAACCACTAGTATATATACATATAACAGTGCAATTAATATGTATTAAAGTCACCAACACCACATTTAGAGATTACAATTACAAATTACTGTATAATAAACGTACCCGGGAAAACGCCTAATTGATTTATAAAATTATATTCGATATTTCCAAATATACGTATTCAACAAGAATATTATATCTAATTGAAAGTCATTAAGTTTTGCGCAGCATTTGTATAAAATAGACGTCTCTTGTTATTATCATCATTAATATTCAAATTACTGGATAAAATTGGTTTACTGTGAATAAATCGAATATCTCTCAAAGAACACCTTTCGACTTGGAATTGAAACTTTAATTTTATTTCAACAATTACTTAAATCCTTTTACATCTATGTTTTTTTAACGAATTCTAAATTATTATTTCATTCTTTTATTCTGAATTTGCAAATGTAGACAGACATATAAAGAACCTGGAGGTTAATGTATAGTGAACATTTTTATATGATTTTATGGATTATAGATGTAGCATTTCACTTCAATGCCTCTTGACATTAAATGAGGATATGGTAAAATGTGATAATATGCTGAATTTCCAAAAAGAAGTTTAGCCCTCAAGGGCAACCGCTGGAACAAACTTATAAGTAACAAATTTTCTATTTCTATTTCTTTCTATTTTATCGCTACGATTTCATTAACATGCTATCATTGTACCATCATATGCTTACTTAGTATACTATACTTACTTACTTAATATACTTACCATAATGTATTCTTGTCTATATATAACAAAGGAGTAAAGAGGCGAAATCTGTACATAGAATATATTTAAGAATAAATATTATGGGTGGCTTTAGAAACAAAGAGAAAACACATTTCCGTGATTTTTCAATCTTCCGTCTGCCTATATGTCTGTCTGTCATTTGTACATGCATCATATAAAAACTAATGGAAGGTTTTCGACAACATATCGTATAGTAATAGTTTATACCACGGAGTAACATATATGATATATACTATATACATATGTATATTCACATATATGTATATTATATATATATATATGTAAGAAAAGAAATTCCTTTGTGGCTCTATCACAGCAAAACTACTGAAAGACCTATGAGAATTTGATACAAAATTGGTTTTAGGCTATCTTATTTTTTAATTCGATTGACATTTTGCCATATTTTTATGTCCAACGAAGTGGGTGGGAATCAACTTGTAATAAAATAATTGAAAAATTATTAAATTAGTGTTGAAATAATTATAAGTGAGTAAAGCCCTGTCGTAATAGGATTCAGATACTTCATTTGAAAATCTTAAGCTCCAAGTTTAAGAGCTTAGAATGGCTCAGCCGAGTGCTCAATTAGGGACAGTGATGGCAACTCTTGTGTTTACTATGTCCAAATGGAACGGGAGCTAATAAGTACGGTAGACGTTTATACTGCAACGCTCTCTATTCCGGTTCGTTAAGTGACTACTCGGCTTTATGAATACTAAACTTGTTGTATAAGGCTACTACAATTGCAAATTGTTCACAATTCTATTTTACACTATCAATCGACTGTGTTCCTGCGTTATATCTATCAAATTGTATAAAAATAAAGTAAAGCCAATATTACTCAGAGAGTACTTAGCCTTTTATTGCAGCCACTCGCTGTTGGAAGAACATTCCACCAATATGTCGATGCAAAAAAGTGACTAGAATTGAAACAGTTCTATAAATAACATTTATTGCAACTTGTATTCTTATAGTTAAAATTCATGTACTTTATTCTTTACTAGCTTCTCCCCGCGACTTCGTCTGTGTGGAATAGTTACTTTGGGAGCGTTAGTTAACACGCAGCGAAATCTCTCAAAAGGAAAAAAAAAATCCGCTTTTTAGACATTCTTCATTGGTGCTCCTATTGGTCTTCGCGTGATATATAGCCTTCCTTGATAAAGAAGCTAACACAGAAAGAATTTTTCAAATCGAACCAGTAGTACCTGGGATTAGCGCGTTCCACCAAACAAACAAACATTCCAGCTTTATAATATTAGTATAGATAACTTAATTCACACACATGTACTTATTTTAAGTTCTATTAATTTGTATTACTATGCATGGAAACACCATTGTTTCATATATTTGTTCAGGTTAAGTATATTCCTCTGATTAAGGTTCTAATTCAGACAGACTAGTTTTTAAATTTGTAGCACCAGTATAATAGATGTATAATGTGTTCATCAAAGTTATGTTCTGTATTGTTGTAACCTTAAAGGTTTTTTCTTTTAATTTTTGTTAAATGAATATCCACCGAGTGGATGTTTGTGTATTGTATGGGTTCCCATTGAGAATCAGCGCTGCGGTATTGTTTGTATTGCAGCATATTGCTGAATGGGCTTAACAGTTGTTGGACATTTTTTATTCCTCGTGTATATTTATAATTTAATTATTTTGCTTTGGTTACAACAATAAAAGTATTTATTTCTTTACTCATGTATGAACCTTCTTTATGGAATTGCATCGGTAATATCGGAGGTTACCTTCTACAATATAAGAAACAGTAAAGGATTATTATACCGTATTTTAATTTAATATTAATCTTTTAAATTAATATTTTCCGTATACAATCAATTAAGTGTAATAATTGAATTTTATATATCATGTAATTGATGATTATTTCAAAAGGATAAAAAAATTTCATTCGCTTAAAAAAAAATCGAAGACGGGTAATAATTTTATTTATCCTTCCTATTCCTTACATGGAATTCTTATTAATTACATTTTATTGATTACTAGCGGGCCCGGCAGACGTTGTCCCGCCCTTATTATAAAACAATCCTTGACAAATTATATACCAAAATGTTCCTCATGAATCACTTTATGCACTGGTGAAAACCGCATGAAGATCCGTGCAGTAGTTTTTGAGTTTATCGCGAACAGACAGACAGACAGACGCGGTAGGGGACTTTGTTTTATACTATGTAATGATTAACAACTGTCAGAGACTTCGTTCGCATTAGTTATAATATGAAATTTAATAAAAATAAAACACAATCTAGCGCAACTCTCTGGTGAGTTTTAGTAAAATGAATAGCACAAAAATTATTAAATAAATTTTTATACACTTTGTAATAACATATTTTCCCATGTACAAATTTAATAAAAAGTGAACGACGTTGAATAATATTTTATCTTTTACCTTTATTAAAAGCATTATTGATTATGTAAATGATCTATCGTTTTCGAAAGACGTATACTTTCCGTCTACGAAATTTTACTGTCATCTGTTGAAACTAAATGTATTTTATTTTATGAAGTATAACAATTGACAAATTGTTATACTTCCGATACCGATATGCAGTATAACGAACCAACCAAACGAACGAAGTCGCGCACAGAGGCTAGTCTTCCATATAAATAAAATGATAGAATTTTGGCGTTGTGTGAACATCACTCATAAACTACTGGCAAGATTTTGATAAATTTATTTTCTCTTCTCTTAGACACTTGGTATTACCAAGATTACTACGATACCTTCATCTTCTATCTATACATATGACAAGCATGTAAATTTAACATGTCCGTACTTTTTAGATTATTGTGAAAAAAACTGTTGCAGGTGTATAGGATTAAGTAATAAAATACATATCAATCATTTTTAGAAGTGTCTGTCTGTTTGTATGAACACACATCACTGCTAAAGTACTGCGTTCACGATAAATCTTCATGAAAAAAAAATCATACAGCTTATCGTCGAGAACAGTCTTGGTTTCATTAAAATCGGTCCACTTTTTCAAAAGTTATTGTAATTTTAATGACAACGAAAGATAAGTAAATGGACTTAATATATTCAGATTTTTTTTTTTTAACTTTATTTGTGGTAACCAATCTTTTAGATTATTACTGCCATTGTAGAGTAGTTAATAGTATTACAAGTTCTTCTTCTATTCCATTTTCGGCAACCAGTCTTCTAGTAGACCATTACTGCCATTGTCAAGTGAGTATCGATATCACAAGTTTCTTGATATAATTTCAATGAACTAACAAGATGGTGGCTATCATGTTAGAACTTTCCATGGAATTTTTGTGGCATATCAGAATCAGTATCACTTATGTACAACAAACAAACTATATTACATAAAACACCACCAATTTTACACAATATAGAGTCAAGTAACACAAGATTATGAATAAAAAATAATATCCACTACATGACAGACCAAGATCCCGCCAAAAACTCCCAGAACAATATTACTCCTAGCGAAGCACGCAGTCACAGACTATTATATTCAGATGATTTTATAAGTCACCGTTTTGTTACATTAGGTGCGACATGGACGGGGTCTTGGGCACAGCTAGTTTAATATAAAGTTATTAAAGTTTTAGGAAATTACCATTTTTATAAGTACTACGTGTTCAGCGATGTGTGTTTTCCAACCGTTGAAAAGTGGGGCGAGCGGCGTGGTACTTATATTTTATCCTCCGTACATAAAATAAACTGTTAATACACCATGCAGATGAAGTCACGGGGATCAGCTATAAGTAAAATTACATGTGGTTTTACCAGAAATGCTCCAAAACACGTACGCACGTCAAATCTCAGCAATGGATTTTTCCAACGAGAGCATTTTACACCGATGACAAATGTTTGCAATTTAACTACGAGCGTACTCGATATGCGGAACTTTATAAAGTGGGTATGTGAAGTCTTATGACTTATGACAGATATCCAATAACCTACGAGGCAAGCGTAGCTACTGCAGTCTGGATCGGAATACTGGCAGTACACAAATCAAACAGAAGAATAAATATTATAGAAGCAACAAGCACCCTCGGTTAATATACTACAGTTACTTTTGTAGGTATATATAATACTAGCGGGCCCGGCAGACGTTGTCCCGCCCTGATTACAAAAAATCCTTGACAAATTATATACCAAAATATTTCTCATGAATCACTTTATCCACTTGTGAAAACCGCAAGAAAATCCATTCAGTAGTTTTTGAGTTTATCGCGAACAGACAGACAGACAGACAGACGCGGTAGGGGACTTTGTTTTATACTATGTAATGATATTAATATTATAAAGATTGGCTTGTTTGGTTGAACGCGTTAATCTCAGGAACTACTTGACCGATATCAAAAATGACATCAGTGTTAGATAGCTAATTTATCGAGGAAGATTAAATACTATACATCATCACGCTATAAGAGCGGAGTTCCAAAGGAATTTTTTTCTAAATAGTTTTATTTCCTTTTGAGACCTTCCGCTGCGTGTTAGTGTTAGCCCAAAGTAACTATTCCACGCGGACGAAGTCGCGGGCAAAGCTAGTTTTCTATAAAGTTAATTTTAATTAAACAAATGATAATTGTAACCTAGTTGTATAAAAAAATATCTCGTCTAATTATTTATATAAGTAATTAAAAAGTACAGTACCCTAAATCTATTTGGCACGTCTCGTTGGGGAGAAAACTGAGACCTCCAGCACAGCGTAATGACCGCGAAATACAAAGATAACGTTCTTCTACCCAACGTACCAAATCAAAATCTGAGTGCTGTAAAATGATAATATGTTTTTAGATTTCACTCGTGTTTCATTTTTTAATATCGTCAAAGTAGGTAGATGGGCTTCAATAAGTTCTGTATATGGTACAACTATTGCGTATGGTAGATTACGCTACAGAGCCTAAGGACTTGGTACCTCATTGACGTAAGCATTTACTGTTCGGCCTTACTCGGTTAGGGTCGGCTCTTATCGGATGGCAAACTCACCACCTCCGACGATGGCCTGCACCGCGCTACACGAATAAGCAACAAAACAATAATGAGAATGACTTCATTCTCTTTTAATGTTTTTTTACCTATATTTTGTATAGTAATTGTTCCATTTCTGAGTATGTAGACACGGTGGTCATTGGTGACTGGAGCGCTAAATCTTTTTACAATTGTAAATATTCATCTGTGGTGTCCTAAAAGAAACATCTGATTACGTCGTGGCAGTCATAGTGTCAACTACTGTAACTGCATTGTCTAATATGCATTATCAAGAGTTCAGAAAAAAATACAGTGTATATTTAAATTACAAAAGAGGTACCAATCCATGAGAATATGTCAAATCTCTATTAACTCCAGCGAAGCCACGTGCAAAAGCTACTAAACTGTAAAATACAAAAGTATTATTATTATATTTATATCTAATTGACGCGTTCATATAAAGAAAGAAACTAAAGTAACTTCGGAGCCTTATTATTATACAAGTAAATTACGAAGCGAGAACAAAATTATGTAAAACTTGTAAAGTTCTAGTTTGATCAAATACACAAACTTTTGCCCTTTGCCCTCTATCGCTGTTTTAAAATAACTTTTGAAATCATAAAATTTTATCCGCGCAATCAAACCGACGACAGAGAAAACGTTACAAAATTTAATTCCAGCTATCTGTTACCTAAAAACTGGTGGAAAAGTAAAGTAATATCTTATGCTCAAGTTTAACTAATCGGCAAAATCTTAATCACCTTTTAGATACTTTCAGCACTTTGGGTACAAAGTATAGGAAAGATAAGTAAAAGGTACTCTCCTTCCTTTGAGTACCAAGCTACCGTTACGTGCGCTTCTATTGATGCTTCACGGGCATACTGAAATCCCAACTGACCTTTATATTAGTAATGTTTACTTAGTGAAATGTATCTTTTGTTTTATAAATCCACTGCAGTTAATGGTTCCCTATTGTTACGAAAATAAGTTCATTATTACACGTTATTTCGTCCCTTTCCCATGGAATATAATGGTATATTCTTGCGCCCTTAAATTAAAAAGAAAAACTTTAACTAGTAACGCAGTAATTCTAAATACATTTGTATCTGAACTATGTAAACTCTATAAAAGGTAGGTCAATATTAAATATAACAAATTTAGCTTAGCTTTTATAAAATAATAGCAGCGTGCCTCGTGGTTTTAGTTGCGTTTTATATTCTCATCTATGGCCCCCATATCCCGCCTGCACGTTTACTACCACCTTGCTTAGAGTACTTTCCTAGTGTAAATCTATATTCTTCATTGTAATTGTTTCAAACTTAAGAATCTTAGTATAATGTTAGATAGATTTTCAGTAAAGAAGTAGGTCATGAAATGGATTTTTTTTTTAATCTAGGTTGTAGTTTCAGAGATAAGCGCGTTCAAACAAATAATCTCTTCAGCCTTATAATATTGATATGTATAACAATAATAAAAAAAAAATTAAATAATAACCTTATTTAAGACATTGTGTAAGAAAACTTGCATTTTATATTATTGGTTTTACATATGAAACTTTTTTTTTAATACTAAAGAAATTGTCTTGGTAGTTCTTCGATAGCGATGATTATTTTTATAGTGAAAATATTTAGAGAAAGGTTTAAGACATAGATGAATTTGTAGCTCAAAAACCAATAAAATATTAGGGCCCTCGTCAAACTCTTTAATAAACCAAATAGTTTAATATAAACAAGGTTAAAATATTATTACCGGAATCTAAAATTGGCATTTAATTATCCTTATATTGTCTCGATCGATAGTACCTGCAGATCTGCACGCATTTTTTAAAATTGTATTAAAGAAATAAAAAAGGAATATAAAATTGTGAGACTATGTACAATTAGAGATATGCTCTATAAAAACAATTGTAAGTACGACACGCACGCCACTTACAGTAACATGTACCGTGTACATTAGATAACAGTGTGTCAAATGAGGTTTATTATTAGCAACATATTTGGAACCTTAACCCACCATATAACTACCTCAGTGCTCACTTACACTGTATAAGGAACTAATGAAACAATGACTTAAAGACGTTATTATAATATTATAATATCGCCATATTATCAATAAGTAATACGTTTATGGTCAAATATCCAATATAGCCGTCATAACGTACTGGACATTATATGGTCCGCCGGAGCCGACGGTTCGAATCCCGGCGATCTTTTAAATCGGCTGAGTGCCTTAAGCGCTCGCCTTAGTAGTCCGGTGAAGCTGTTAAGACCTTGCTTGGTCAATAGCGTAGTCAGTTCGAAAAAAAAGTCAAATATCTTATTAGAAAGACCCCTTCTATTTTCAAAATTACTATTAATAATTATAATGTTGAATTGTAAACAGAGAATGTCTTGAAATCTTGCATAAATGTAAATCAAGTCTTAAACTATCTATCTATCTATAAATATCTGTCTAAGGAGTTTTTAATATTCGACAATTTAAATTGTGCTCATTGAACTCGATACAATATTCTTATATGTTACTATGGTTACTGAGTTATATAAACGAAAGCAGGGTAAATAAAACAAAATGGCCGCCAAAATAACCAAAAAGACAATATAATTTAAATTACATACATAGCTACAGATATATGAATTTAAATTATATTTATTCTTGGAGTCCAGTACAACGCCCGTCTTACGCACATGTTTACAGTGAACAACATATTTTTGCTAAATTTCATGCGGATGAAGCCACGGTTAACAGCTAGTATAAATTAAAATAAACTAAATTACTTTTTATAATGGCCACTATCTGCTGATGAAAGTCCCTTAAAAATCGTCGAACCTATTTGGAGATAGCAATGCGGGCGAAGCAACGGTTAACAGCTAGTCTAAATTAAAATAAACTAAATTACTTTTAATAATGGCAACTATCTGCTGATGAAAGTCCCATAAAAATCGTCGAACCTATTTGGAGATAGCAATGCGGGCAAAGCCACGGTTAACAGCTAGTCTAAATTAAAATAAACTAAATTACTTTTAATAATGGCAACTATCTGCTGATGAAAGTCCCATAAAAATCGTCGAACCTATTTGGAGATAGCAATGCGGGCAAAGCCACGGTTAACAGCTAGTCTAAATTAAAATAAACTAAATTACTTTTTATAATATTCGCTATCTACCAGTGAAAGTCCCGTAGAAATCGTAAAATCCCGTAAAAGCAGGGCGAATGGAGTGATTTTAAAGCGAAAAAGAGAACAAGAGAAACCAGTCAGTAGCGCAAGTCAATAAAATTTCATTATGATGTATGAGTTATTTGTATGAAGAATGTGTTCAGCTTTTAACACAATAACTTTGTGAACGAGCGTACGTGTCGGAGCCCGTCGTATCGGAATATGTATGAGAGACGATACCTGAAGGCATTCAAATTGCTTCTGTTTCATGCATATATTTTTTTTTAAATTAGACGTGTTCACGTTTTGTATAAATATATACTTAGATCGGAATAAGATAAATCTATACTAATATATAAAAATATATGTTATATCGAAGTTATAAAGTGAGAAAAGTGAAATTCGTATTTTGAAAGCAGTCTTTGATTGCAACGTAATGATTAACGTTATAAGTTGAGATAAAGTCTAGAAACGCTAATATAATAAAATAGATAGCATATAATTTTTCTATGACAATATATCTAGGTATGTTATCTTTCATGGTAATCAGTAAAACATTATTTACAACATTTATGAACTTATTATACTAAAAGCAGCAGCGAATAAATTTAACTATTATAACTAATTTACTATTCGTAATGGCAAGAAAGATGGTTTAAGATTATGCATTTGACATTCCCGTTGTACATAATTCATTATGAGTAATATCCGGGATTAATTGCTCTAACTGAATAATTGAACGGGCAATTATTGTTACAGAGAACAATTCTAGACTAAAAACAAAAGAAGGTTATTATTTTATATCAGTAAAGTCATTTTCATATTCCGGGTATACAGTAACTTTATTCATAGAAAATTCGACTTGCTTTAGTAATTTAGACTTTTGGGCATCATAATTTTACCATGCTTTTTAAAGGTTATGTATATTTTATAAGTAATCCCACTTTTGCGAATTTGAACAAGGACAATGATGAAACATTTCAAACTGGTGTGCAAAGCTACTGAAATTCAGCATCATAATTTATTCATGCAGTCTTTATCTTGTTTAGCCGGTAGTCTTTAACGGGTATTATTATATTGTAACTAGACTCATCCGTCTACAAAGCGGATAAAATTCTATCTATATTAAATTATGATGTTCAAGATATTCTTTTTTTTGTGTCTTTCAAAGCGCTAATCTCGACAACTGATAGTCAAATTTTAAAACTCTTTTTCTCATTTATTTATCATATTTATGGACGTAGGTATATTAGCTATCTAATGTCACACTACGACGCTAAGAAGAGGAGCAGTTACAATATAAAACGTAAGATAGAAACTCTGCTAAGCTAGAACGAAGTAATAATGCGGGAGAGACATGTGATGCGACGCGGGGCGTTGGGAGACGAAGACGGGTTGATTGCCCGACGAGAACCGAGTATTACCGAAACGGCCCGAACTGTTAACGCCTATGTCAGCAAGGTATCTACTATGCAGAACGATTTAGTCATTTGGTTTACCCCTACGTAACAGTTGTGATTTGTATGGAATATGTTTTACGGCACATTATTTTGTAGACATTATTTCAAAGTTTCAAAAATCAGTCATGGTTTAAGTGAAGCGATGATGCGTTAGTAGATAACGTGTTTGGACACAGCGCCGATGGACGTAGGTTCGAATCCTTGTATCTGAGTCGGAGTTTGCTGTGAAGGTAAACACCGTGATGAAATCACAGCATGATGGTAGGGTCTTTTCTAAGTCTGCCTAGCTACCTACTACCCTTAAGTTAAAAGTTTATTGCCAAGCACTTATTGGTATGTTCCAGTAGCTGCCCTTGAATCCCATTATTCTCTAGTTTTGACGTGTTTACCATTTTGGACCACGTCATCATTTAATATCAGATGAGGTTGCGGTAAAATGCTAAAGCTTATCAAATATAAAAAAAACGGCAGGCAACATGTAGTAAAATGTAATTATATATTTGAATACATTCATTTAAAAATATATAATACTATCACGTACTAGCGAGTCTGCTCGCGTTAATATAAATTTGATCTACCCTTTGGGAGCAGTACTCTTTTTCTAAATGGAAAGTACCCTATGTTCTTTTATGGACTTCTGACAATACTCAATACTCCTGACAATAGACTCCTAGAATTTAATTATAGTCGATTGAGTAAATAATGCGTGAAAACGTAACAAACAAAAACACATATTCGCATTTATAATATTAAGTAAAAATTAATTTACACGACGGCTTATTTGAGTAAAGTATTGTACGTGTGTGTGTTTATTATAAAGTATGAAATAATAATAAGAAAAAAACCAAATAAGACGCTATAAAAGGAAATACCCCGCAAACTTTGATACAAAATTTTATCAATAAGTATTTCTTCCAAGTTTGTTGCTTCTACAGCGATGCTACGGAAAAATATAACAGTATTATGAAGTTCCTGAAAGCGAGCATTTCCTAGTGGGTTTATAGGATTACCTGCCGCCACAGCTCCTCCATATTGAATCGAACGTCACACTGTATCTACATAGATTGTATTCTTTATAAAGGATACAAAATTTCACTGCAAAAAATTACCTTTGATAGTAATTTCTACATTCCACTAAAAATCTGAGCTTAGCTATAATTGTGCCATTCCTAGTCAAATCGTTTCAATTTCGATAAAACTTCGTGGAAAACCTTTCTTTAATTACAGAAATAAAGAAAATATATGTATCAACTTCTTAATTATTCAAAATTCAATATTTCTCTACATCTTCAGTTTTCCAACTATTTTTATTTAATAGATTTAATATAACAAAATTGATATACATTAATTTAATACTTAAAAATAGTTTACAATTAATCTATTAGTAAATAGATTTAATATTTTAATTTCAAAAATTAACATATTATACTGAATAATCGAATCCAAAAAGCATAGAAAGCATCTACGAAATATTCTGTATCGATTGGTTGGTTATAGTCATAAGACTATACGTTTAATAGTTTTCTCATGATTGAGCCTCAAAGGAACTATATTTTCATTATATCTATATATATATATATCCTTCTTATTGGGAACGTTTAGCTGCACAACGGCCAGAATGGCGCAGAATGGTGAATAGCTAAGAATGCGAGTTTGAGGCTCAGCGTAAACCCGACCTGATACCAAATGCGACCAGTTAAATGCTCGCCCTCCTGTTGCCATAATATATCATTATGAGAACGGCGTACTCACGTGCCCTAAATGTGCACGAAGTTTCGCCGCGAAGATAGGCTACATAAGCCATCTCCGAGCGCACCAGCACCATTTCTAAGTTTAGGGGTCAAAGTAGTCGCAATGACCGAAACCGGTAGGAACAATCATCAAAAATATGTATAGATTATGATGTAAACGTTGTAAAAATATTTAACCATTTTACAGAAGTACAACAAATATCACAAGTGAAGATTAAGGAAAACGCTTCTACATTTAATACAAAGTGGCCACTTTTCGCAACTAGTGTTTATTTCCCTCGGTGAAATGGGTGAAGGCTTTTGAAAACATTTTATTTTCAGAAGAGATTTAAACGTCAACTACAAAGACTTTATGACATGACATGTTAAACGTTTATATTGTTTTACCTTAAATTAAAATAATAATGTAGCAACGGAGACCATTACACGTGAATATATTTCGACAAACAGAGAGTTATAAGTCGATGATAAGGAAAAAAACACTAATTATTCCTTTTTTATTAATAACACCGAATCTCGTGTATAATTACTAAATAAAAATATAATGATAATCTGTTGACAAATAGGAAAGAAAAAGATATTGAACTGTTCTGTCTTCGTTCGTTTTATATACAAATTTCGTTAAAATATACGTACTTAAATTTCTCGAGTATAAATTTTATCCACTAAAATCCGACAGCACAGTAAGCTATGTTTAAAATCGCAAATTAAATAGCTATTAATGTTACAAGCAAAAAGATCTTTTGTTGTTATTTATAGCTGGAATAACTCTTTCCGCGGTTACGTTGGCTCCAATCTGCAATAATAAATTTACTGGGCATAAATTAAGTGCGTAACACAGGCTGCTAAAAACCGTTCTTACGAAAGCGTTTCGTTTAACTGAAAACCGTCGGAATTTATTGTTTACATACATACGTCTCACATATATACTTCGTTTTTGACCAATCGACCAATAGCTACCTGTAATGCTTCTGTAATAACTACAATTATTCAGTATTTTATATTTGCTTCTCTGTTTGACAGTACAAGCAGAGGGCTGTATTTTTCATTGCAAAAGGAAGATTCCTTGAACTTAGCGAAATAATTTAGAGAATCTATCTCTTTATATACAATGTCCCATTAATGTGTTATTTCTTTATCACATATAAATATGTGAAATTTATATTTGTAGTATACATATATGTTCTTTATTTTATCGTGCCCGTCCACATTGTGGACTAAACAATAGGAATTAATTCATAATTCACAACATAGTTAATTTCTACGGCAAATTTCATTACAATCTATGATACTATTTAAACGTAAATACAAGATAAATATTCAGACAAGTTTCGGGTTTTTATTAGATAGTGAATTATCATGAAGTGTGGTGCGAGCATCGATGTATATAAAAACCCAAGATGCTCAAACCATCCGCATAAAATATGCACAAAATTTAACATTATGCACTCTTTTCAAACAGTCTCGCGTCGCCTGCGTCCTTGTAAGAACAACTTTAAATCATACAGATAAGGTTGAACTTACAAAATCATAAGTTATAACCACGTATGTATATTGGGGAATTTTTTCGGACAGTTTTGAGCGCTACTTTTATTCGACACTGTGCGACTTGAGTTTTTATATGTCAATGGGTGCGAGCTACGTTTTTTCATTACTATACCTTTTTAAGTTATTGATTTTTTTACTCGTAAGGAAAAGCGCGATATAGCTGAGATAATATTTTGAAAGTTCTATATGAATAAACAAAAGTGTAATCAAAATTATTTCGGCCATTTCGGAATTTCGCTTGAACAAACGACTGGCTCTACAATTTTATTTATATATACTAGCTCAAACTTAGTCTGCAATAGTCACTTTACTTACTAAATTTCTTTGTAAACAATAGTTATTTTTTCCTAACTCTGTCCTGCTCATGTGCATAATACTGTGTATTCCGTTTCATATATCCCTGATAACGTAGTGCTTATAAAAGTCATAGTACCTTAAAACATTAATAGCCTCATATTAAATGAAGCTATCGTGATATTTTTTTAGAAAAAGGTCAAGTGTCTAAGATGTATATCTAAAACAATCTTGATCGAAATCTATCAAGTAGTAATCGGCTGAGGGCCTTAAGCGCTCGCCTTAGTAGTCCGGTGAAGCTGTTAAGACCTTGCTAGGTCAATAGCGTAGTCAGTTCGAGAAAAAAAAATCAAGTAGTATTTGCGTGATGAGCACACAACGAAAGACAACTTTATTTATTTTAATAGAATCTCGCTTCACAGTAAATTATTTGGCGAAATGACTACTAAATTCACGAAATATATTTAAATCCTTGAGCAATATTAACAAGTGAAGTATTATGTACGTGAATATATAACCGTAAAACAACTATACAAGATATATTATTGAGTTACGAGTACTTGTTGAGTATAGACCTGAGACCTCGACGAAGTCGTTCTCGCCGCATGCAAATGAAGGAGCATGTAACGTTTACAGGGTAGATTAAGAGACGTAACTTAAGGATGTGTTCAGGATGCTGTTTTGAATTCTTAAAACAGAAAGAGGTATAAATAATCCAAGTAGCTGTACAAAGTTGTAACGGGGTCAATGCTTATGTTCTT